>CM032644.1:17135013-17428183 GCA_019097785.1 Fraxinus excelsior
TTTCTTCGTCAGCCACAGAATTGAGAAAAGTTGGGATACATTTCAAGCCTCTAAGGCATGGTTATGGAAGCAGAGGAATCAGTTTCTCAAATAGTATTTGGCGTTGCAAGGTATATCCGATTCTTTACTTGCCTCCTTTTTTGGTCGGATCTGATACAGAGTTAATGTTTCAACTTCTCAGACTCTATGAAATCAGTCAAAAACTTGACAAAAACGAACAGGAGGTTAGCTCCTATTTGTTGTTTATGAGCGAGCTGATACGTACGCCTGATGATGCCGAACTATTGGGCTCCAAAGGTATCATTCAAGCAAATTATCTTAAACACAAACTCAAGCTGCCAAGACTCTTAAGAAGACTAGCTGCCGAGGAAAGCTATGATCAAAACCTTCGCGACGTAAAACTTCAAACTAGTGATTATTTTTCCCCACTTTGGAAAATTATTAGTGGTGCCTTGATTCTATCAATAGTGCAAACTATTTTCACCATTCTCCCATATTTCCAAAAAGAAAAAAAAGGGTAGTTCATGATCTTGATCAGCATCGTTTGTAATTTGATCAATATTTTATTTGCAATCAATTCTGTGTTTGTTTACATTTGAGTTCTACTGTGGAATGAAGTTTCGGAGATTTATTAATTCAAACTGTCAAATGTTTATGGAGATCTTAAGCCATTTCTTGCTAGGGTAAGATTATTGTGCTGATTGAGTTCCCAAACCATTCGTACTATAAGCAATAATGCAAATAATAATGCTATTTATTCTCACTATGATCATTATTTAATGTATCAATATAAAATTTAGTTTATTAATATTATCATTTCACGACACGTCACATGGGATCATAAGATAAATAGCATTAATCTATTGCAGATATAAAGTCCAGAAGCAAAGAAATCCAGTCCAATAATCAGTTGACCAATCACTTGCCGGTGTGTGTGTGTGGTGGGAGTGGTAAGTAGATATAATTTAGGTGGGCGTGTTTCAATTTCTACACCTGAAAAGTTAGTTGGGAATAGTAAATTGAATTATTGCAGCTTAAAATTTTTCAGTAGTGGCCGACGGGAGTGGCAAGTGGGCACTGGAAAGTAGGTGAATTATTTCAGATTCTTGTCTTTGGTTTTGGCTGATATGTTAGGTCAATATGAAAGAATAGTCTGATTTGGCTTATTATTATTATTAGTATTATTATTGGACAAATTGTTGTCAAACGATATTCCAAGCAATGCTGTTAATCATTATTTATTCAATCGACTAATGACTGAATTGAAATATCGATACCACCATTGTAACGATCCAAACCTATAACTACTTGGACCATTTTAAGTAGCCTAATTTTATTAGAGCTACTCATGGCCCAACTCATTACTCATTGGAAGGCTTTTTTGGTTGATAGGCCATGTATCATTTCCTACTAAACTTGGGCCTAATTACAGTTTAACTTAAAAGCCCACCTAATTAATCTATATGTTGGCTCATGTTTCTTGGCTTTAGTGTGTGTGAAATTATTATTTCCAAAGCTTACCTGTCGGGGGAAATCGGCGACTGCAGTCTTCCTTGCTTTGTGCTTCCTATTTAGCATTTTTTCTTCCCTTTTTCTCCAGCCTTTGTGGCTGCAAATAGTTCATAATGTGTCCTTTGTGGGCAACCAAGCAACCGGAGATAAGGGGTCATTGTAGTAGTGGTTTTGGGTCATGGAACATTGTGGTTTCGATTCTGTATCTTTGTGAAAAATTGAGCCCTGGAAGCCTTGGCGTTAACATTTTGCTCAACATTTGGTATCAGAACCTTGGTGGGTGGTGTGAAAGTCCTGACTAAGACCAGAAACCAACAAGAGGAAGGATCAAAAAATTCTGGCACCTGTAAACTCGATTTTCGACCAAACGAGTGACCATTTGAATAATCCAACACCACATGGAGAATCAACAGGTAGAGCCGTACTTGGGTCCACCGCGCGTAAGAGTGACGACCGCCGGTGGTGGCAGCTTGTGAGGATTCTGGCAAGGTATGTGTGGGACCTCCTCCGACGAAGGTTTCTTCAGACAGTTTTATCCTAACGAAATTTCTTAAGTATTTGTGGTATTAGTTTTCTGTTTTAGGTGATACGGTGAAAGTTAAACGATTTTGCCCATGCCCATTGTTGATTCAATTTTGCATTTGATCGGTTGTGGAAGACTTTAGGGCGAATAGTGATAGCCTTAAAGTGTTAAAACCATATTTATGGTAATTTACTGACTCAAATAAGTCCGCTTTGGTAAATTAGCTAATCGTGTTTAATTTTCAGTACTAGCGCATCATCGTGTGGGGTGACTATATGATTTAAAAAGGAATAGAATATTATCAAAATCAATTTTTAATCGCATAAGTTATATTCCAGATTTTTAGTTGAAAATTGAAACTCATTTTTGACATAGTAAATGTCCGAATTGGAAAAAAAACCTAGGACTAGATCTTGTTATCAAGGTCTTGAGGCACTTAAGTCTTGTGTGACCTAATACACCGCGGTTATGACACATGGAAATTAACCTAGGACCAACTCTAAGTTGAGGAGCCTTATGTCGCACAAATACTCTAGGTCCTAGGGCTACTACTCTTTTAGACTTGGCAATGATAGTGCAAACCTGGTGTTAGAACTTAGAAGATGTTGGTTTATTCAATCCTAATATATTTTAAATCTTGTTTGGACCACTAGCAAATGATTGAAGTTGGGCACTAGATTGCTCAAGACCACAAATAAGAGTCTTAACCTTAACTTCTAGGACTTTTTCATAGCCCTTAACTCATTCAATCTTCTAGTAGACTCCTCAAGGTTTCCCACAAGGCTTTCCTTTTCTAACGAAAGATTGTGTAATATTTAAAATGCAGAGCAATTGACATTTTTCATCTTAAGACACTCCTCAAAATAATCGTCAAAAGCCTCATGGATATTACGCTCATCTTCTAACTCTTCATGTGAAGCGTCAGACTTCTCTATGTCCTCAAGTGACTCAATCTTAACCACATGAGTAAAGGCATGTTTGTAGCGACCGCGAACTTTTAATTATTATAAATTAGTTTTCTCGAAAAACGTGTCGCTAGAACGTTAACCCTAATTTTTAGAGAAGCGCGTTCGTCTAGCCGTTATTATATTGAATTCAAATGTATTCGATCGAATCCGATCCCGAATAATAATTTTATTATCAATTTCGAATTTTTTTATTTAAATCCAATTTTTATTAATTTTAAGTCCAAATACGAAAGCCCAATTATTTAAAATCCAATTTAATATAAGTCCGATACTTTATACTTTAAGGCCCAATTTTATTAGTCCAATTCTATTTGTCTTAGCCCAATTTTATTCAAGTCCAATTATTCAAGTCCAATTATTTAAAGTCCAACACTTATGGTCCAATTTCATAAGCCCGATTTAATTTTAATTCTTTTAGCCCAATTCTTTTAAGTCCATTCAATTGAGTCCAAAACCGAAATCTATTAGTCTAGCCCAATTAGAAAACCAAAACGCCCAATATTTGGCCCAATAACCCGTCTAGGGTTTTGTGCCCTAAATCCACCCCTATTCATACCCCACTCACTCCACTCACACTCATCACTCACACAATTTTCACTTGGTAAGAAAATTTGTCCATTCTCTCCAACTCTCTCTCCATTTCAATGTGTCCAATGTGAGACACCATTGATGCTAGAAAATTCATTTCTAGCATCAACAGTGTAATCACAAGACAATGCAGCACAAACACCACAACATCCCAATCCACGAGACAGCAATCAAACCACCATTTTCACCAACATTTCACTAACAACTCACTGCAACTCCATTCAAAAACCGAGACCAACAATTCTACAATACCAGCACCACACCAACCTCCACTGAAGGCTCACTGCACGTCCACTACCCCACAGCCATAGCCACCGAAACTTACTGCACCAAACACCCATAACCACCAACCCAGAAAGCTCAACCCACGAACCACCATCTCCCCAACACCAAGCAGCCACTACACCCCAAAAACCGAAACCCAAAACAAGAAATGGAAACCCCAAGTCGAGCCCCAAACTGGAGCTCCTCTACCCCACAGTCGCACAACCGAAACCACACCCCGAATCCGAAAGCAAAGCCATAGCCACCAAGCCAACTGCAACACCATCACGACACCAAAAGCCAACTCCACCAAACCACCAATAACCGAGAACATCACCCAAACCCGAGACTTTAGACACCCCCAAGTCGAGCCAAACCGAGACCTCAAACACCAAAAATTGAAACTACCACACAAATAAATACCACCCATGACTTACCTCTTCCTCCAAACCGTCTCGACGCCAAGAAAATCACAAAACCCGAACCCTAGCCTCGTTTTCCATCTCGGCCAACCTCCATTTTCTCGCACCCAAAGTCCCAAAATCACCCTTCCCTACCTTGTGCCGGCGCCGCCACCGGCGCTGCCACCATCGCCGGTCGGTGGTGGCAGCCAGAGAAAAGGGGAGGGGCGAACCGTCGACTTCTCTCTCTCTGAACGAGAGAGAGAGAGAGGTTCTTTTATTTTTGTTTTTGATTTTAGGTTAGTTTAGTTTTGTTTGTTTTAGTTAGTATATATTTGGTTATTTTAATTTTAGAAATTGTTAATTTAAGCCCCAAAGTTTTTAAGTTCTTTCAATTCAGTCCCTTATTTATATAAGTCATTATTTTAGTTATTTAATTTTATTTTCAGCTTTATTATTATTACTGTTTAGTCCCTAATTTATATAAGTTATTATTTCAGCCATTTAATTTTATTTACAGCTTTTATATATTTACAGTTTAGTCCTTAAACTATTAAAAGTTATTATTTCAATTCCAATAGTTTTCAATTAAGTCCTTAAGCTTAATTTCAACACTTTAAAACTTTAAAGTTCGAAATACTAATTCAAACTTATTTTCTATTGGCTAGACGAAACGTACGGACCACTAAGAGATTGAAGTTACTTCTCGCACTATTTTCACAAACTCGATATATTGAGGTAGACTCGCCACCATTAATTAGTTTAAATTATAATTGCATGCTTTATGTGGATTACGTGATTTAAATGCTTTAATGCATGAGATGAGAATTTATCATATGAGATATATGATGTTATGCTTGTCATAACTTATATGCTTAATTGCATGAGAAAGAAGAAAATCTCTGATGAGATAAGATGAGAATGATATATGATGTTGTTATGCTTGCCATAACTTATATGCTTTAATGCATGAGAAGAGACGAATATCTCTTACGAGATAAATGAGAATGATATATGATATTGTTATGCTTGCCATAACTTATGTGCTTCATCCGCACAAGAAAGAAAGACTACCCACACCCTATGATTTCAAAGAGCCTATGATTTTCAAGAAAATAAGCCAATGATGTGCTTGAATGCACGAGAAAGACTACCCACACCTTATGTTTTCAAAGAGCCTATGATTTTCAAGAAAATAAGCCAATGATGTGCTTGAATGCACGAGAAAGACTACCCACACCCTATGTTTTCAAAGAGCCTATGATTTTCAAGAAAATAAGCCAATGATGTGCTTAAATGCACGAGAAAGACTACCCACACCCTATGTTTTCAAAGAGCCTATGATTTTCAAAAAATGAGCCAAAGAAGAAGATGATATCACAATGTATATTGCATAAGTGTGTATTCAATTATTCTGTAAATTAATTATCGGTGATGAGTCTACTGAGTATTTCTTCGAAATACTCACTCTGCTATTTTTAACAATATTTGCAGACTTCGGAGGCGATCGTGATTGATCCGGCAGTGGTGGCATAGAAAATTTGGCTATCAAAATTATTATCTCTTTGAAGTTTTTTTTTGTAATCGAATATTGATAACATTTTGACGATTTCCGCTATTTCTAAAATGTGATATTTAAATTTTAAATTTCTATGAATTTTACTTGTCGATACAGTTTTCAATTACAAATGTGATTTCAAAATTAGGTTATTTCCGCGAAAATTGATTTTGAAATTAGGGCAAAAGAAGATGACGTGGCAATCCGGGTTAACAGAACTCGGGGCGCTACAGCTTGGTATCAGAGCCGGTCTGCGTTTCTGTAGACTGGCAAATTTTCAAAAAAAAAAAAAGAAAATTTTCAAAGAGATTTTTCTTATTATTATTATTACTGAAAGTTGCCACTGCCATCATTCGATCTGCCGACTCCGAAGGTAAAAGAAGTTTATGAAGTTTAATATTATTTTATTCGGATACCTGTTTTACGATTTACGAGATTTAGAAGAAGAGAAAGAAATGTATCCGGATTAGAAAGAAAGAAAAGAAAGAAAGAAAGACGAGTTTGTGCATAATTTACAAGAATTTTTAAATTTTTACGTCCTCGTAATTTTAACTAAGAAAGACAATAACCCCGCATAATTGGACTTTGCATAATTGATTTAGGACATGGCACCCATTCGTAGAAATGCACCAAGTGACGCGGAACAAGCCGCAAGAGATTACGATCGATTCAGGCCCGAACTCGATTGGACTATAGCCCAACACATAGAGCAACTAAACATCGTACGCGATCGGGCCATACAGCATGGCTATGTGACTAATGATCGTCGATCGATCCACCTTTTACATATACATAGATGCATTGGTGTCACCTAATGTAGAGGTGGAATATGATACTTTTTGCGCGAGATTTGTGGCATACTAGCCCATGTATTTTGAGTACCGCTTTGGGGTTGCACCCGAAGGGGAGCCAGAACCCGAACCAATGCCTGGGCCCGAACTTGGGCAAGGAGATGGGCTAGTACTCGGGGATGAACTCGAGGAAAACCCCGAGGAAGACCCGGAAGAGGACGCTGATCCGGCACTCGAAGAATTCTCCGATGCCGAATCATGTGTAACCGAAGGAGAATAGAGTGATAGAATCTAGAGTAGGCTTGACATTTTATGTTCGACATACATGCCTTCCTACTTATGTACCATCATTAAGAGAAGTTGAGTTATGAATGAGATGATGTTTAGTTTCCAATTTCCAATCAGTAGAAAGACACGGACCAGAAAAGAGAATGGAAAGCAAGAGTATTTGCTATGGATGCAATCGAGGATTCTGATATGATAACAGCTATACTATCTATTTCTGGTATACCTGTATATGTCCTGAAAGACTCGGGAGCCACACATTCATTTATATCAGATGTATGCTTAGAAAGACTGAACCTGATAGGAGTAGAGACTGGTAGTACTCTCGAGGTTAGTTTGCCGTCGGAAGCACTATCGACACGAATAAGATAGCCAAGGCCGTACAAAGAGATTTTGACGGTCAAGTTTTGGAGGCAGACTTGAATATTATTCGAATGAAAGATTTCGATATTATTCTGGGTATGGATTGGCTCAGTGCCAATCGTGCCGCAATTATGTGCCACGAGAAAGAAGTCATTTTTCGCAAGGACGGTGAAGAAGTATTCCGATTTTATGGGACGAGAATCAAGTCACTTCCTCGCCTTATCTCCGCCTTACAAGCCAAGAAGTTTTTAGCCAAGGACGATTGTCAAGGCTTTTTGGTTAGTTTGCAAGACAAGCCCGTAGAGGAGATTACCCTGGAATCAGTACCAATAGTATGTGAGTACGGCGATGTTTTTCCAGATGATCTACCCGGTACTCCGCCGGATAGACAAGTGGAATTTTCTATCGACTTGGTACCAGGAGCTGCCCCTGTTTCCAAGGCTCCGTACCGTATGGCGCCAAAGGAATTGCAGGAACTGAAAGTGCAATTGGAGGAATTGCTAGAGAAGGGTTTCATCAGACCAAGTGTATCTCCATGGGGAGCGCCCGTTCTGTTTGTAAAGAAGAAGGATGAAAGTATGAGAATGTGCATCGACTATCGAAAACTTAACAAGTTGACGATAAAGAATAGGTATCCTCTCCCCAGGATCGAGGACTTATTCGATCAGTTGAAAGGCAAAGCTATTTTCTCCAAGATCGACTTGAGATCTGGCTACCATCAGTTAAAGGTTTCGCCCACGGACGTACCAAAGACAGCGTTCAGGACACGATATGGACATTACGAGTTCGTAGTGATGCCTTTCGGACTCACGAACGCACCGGCGATATTTATGGATTTGATGAACAGAGTTTTCCATCAGTATCTCGATAAATTCGTTATTGTTTTTATCGATGACATACTAATCTACTCCGTAGATTCGACACAGCATGAAGAACATCTGAGGATTGTATTGGAAACGTTGAGAGCAGAAAAGTTGTATGCCAAATTCAAGAAGTGTGAATTTTGGCTTGAGAGAGTAGGTTTCTTGGGTCACGTTGTTACAGCCAAGGGCATCGAAGTTGATCCTTCTAAAGTGGAAACTGTAACGAATTGGCCGACACCTGCAAATGTTGGAGATGTGAGGAGTTTTCTTGGATTAGCCGGATACTATCGGCGATTCATAGAAGGTTTCTCTAAAATAGCAGGCCCTATGACTCAGTTGACAAGGAAAGGAATTAAGTTTCTGTGGACCGAACAGTGTGAGCAAAGCTTCCAGAAACTTAAGAACAGACTCGTCTCAGCACCAGTGCTGACTGTACCCGATGGGTCTGAGGGTTTCGTTATTTACAGCGATGCATCCAAACATGGCTTAGGTTGTGTATTGATGCAAAACGGCAAAGTGATCGCCTATGCTTCAAGACAGTTGAAGCCGCATGAGAAGAATTACCCGACTCACGACTTAGAGCTTGCAGCTGTAGTGCACGCTCTTAAGATTTGGCGACACTATCTGTACGGTAGTAAATGTGAGATTTACACCGATCACAAGAGCCTCAAGTATTTCTTCACTCAGAAGGAATTGAACATGCGACAACGTCGATGGCTAGAGCTGGTAAAAGATTATGACTGCACCATCCTATACCACCCGGGTAAAGCAAATAAGGTTGCCGACGCCTTGAGCAGAAAGGACGCAGGACAGTTATCAGTTTTGGGAATGACGCAAGATCAATTAATTCGAGATTTTCAGAATTTAAAGATTGAAGTGCGAGCCCCATCAGTCCAAGGACCTATCAGATTGGCAAATCTGACCGTGAAACCAGATTTGAGAGGTCGGATTGTGACGACTCAAGTTGAAGATAACTTCCTAGAAAAGATCAGATCCGAAGTTGGAACTGGTAAGAGAGTAGGTTTCGAGATTGCCGCTGATAAAGCACTTATGTTCAGAGGGCGTCTCTGTGTACCGAAAGATGAGCATATCAGAAATGAGATATTGATAGAAGCTCATTCAGCACCGTATGCATGCCACCCAGGAGGAACCAAGATGTATCGTGATTTGCGCAATACCTTTTGGTGGAGAAACATGAAGGGTTGTATCGCAAAGTTCGTCTCTCGATGCATGACGTGTCAGCAAGTTAAGGCTGAACACCAGAGACCATCAGGATTATTAAATCCTTTGGATATACCAGAATGGAAATGGGAGAAGATTTCCATAGATTTCGTAACAGGGTTACCGAAATCGGTGAGAGGACATGACGCTATTTGGGTTATCGTAGATCGACTTACGAAGTCAGCTCATTTCCTACCGATCAGAATGACTCTCAATGTGGATCAGTTATCCCAGTTGTATGTTAGAGAGATTGTTCGACTTCATGGAGTACCAGCTTCCATTGTCTCAGACAGAGACCCGAGATTTACATCGAGATTCTGGAAGAGTTTACAAGTAGCGATGGGTACTAAATTAAATTTTAGTACCGCTTACCATCCCCAGACCGATGGACAGTCTGAACGCACAATCCAAACACTAGAGGATATGCTTAGAGCTTGTGTACTAGACTTGAGTGGAAATTGGGAGACTCATCTTCCATTAGTGGAATTTGCCTACAATAATAGTTTTCAGGCTACTAGTGGTATGGCACCATATGAGGCACTTTACGGACGACGATGTCGATCACCAGTCTATTGGGATGAAGTAGGTGAAAGGAGAATTTTAGGTCCAGAATTGATTGAAAGGACCGTTGGAGCTATTGAAAAGATCAGACTGCGGATCAAGGCCGCACAAGACAGACAAAAGAGCTATGCCGATAAGAGGAGAAAAGACTTGGAGTTTACAATTGGAGAAAAAGTATTCTTGAAAGTAGCTCCTATGAAAGGAACTATCCATTTTGGCAAGAGAGGGAAGTTAAGACCCCGCTTTATCGGACCATTCGAGATACTAGAGAAAGTGGGTAACGTGGCTTATCGTTTGGCGTTGCCGCCCGAGCTATCAGCCGTACACAACGTTTTTCACGTTTCCCTATTGAGAAAGTATATCCACGACCCGAGTCACGTGGTAAATTTTGAGACTATTTCGATTCAGAGGAATCTATCATATGAAGAGACACCTATGTGCATTATAGAAAGAAAAGTCCATGTCTTAAGAAACAAAGAGATTCCGTTAGTCAAAGTCCAATGGGGTAGACAGGATAGCGATGAAGCTACCTGGGAGAAAGAGGAAGAGATTCTGGCTAAGTATCCAGATATATTAGATCGAGTAAGTTTAAATTTCGAGGACGAAATTATTTTAAGGGGGTAAGGTTGTAGCGACCGCGAACTTTTAATTATTATAAATTAGTTTTCTCGAAAAACGTGTCGCTAGAACGTTAACCCTAATTTTTAGAGAAGCGCGTTCGTCTAGCCGTTATTATATTGAATTCAAATGTATTCGATCGAATCCGATCCCGAATAATAATTTTATTATCAATTTCGAATTTTTTTATTTAAATCCAATTTTTATTAATTTTAAGTCCAAATACGAAAGCCCAATTATTTAAAATCCAATTTAATATAAGTCCGATACTTTATACTTTAAGGCCCAATTTTATTAGTCCAATTCTATTTGTCTTAGCCCAATTTTATTCAAGTCCAATTATTCAAGTCCAATTATTTAAAGTCCAACACTTATGGTCCAATTTCATAAGCCCGATTTAATTTTAATTCTTTTAGCCCAATTCTTTTAAGTCCATTCAATTGAGTCCAAAACCGAAATCTATTAGTCTAGCCCAATTAGAAAACCAAAAAGCCCAATATTTGGCCCAATAACCCGTCTAGGGTTTTGTGCCCTAAATCCACCCCTATTCATACCCCACTCACTCCACTCACACTCATCACTCACACAATTTTCACTTGGTAAGAAAATTTGTCCATTCTCTCCAACTCTCTCTCCATTTCAATGTGTCCAATGTGAGACACCATTGATGCTAGAAAATTCATTTCTAGCATCAACAGTGTAATCACAAGACAATGCAGCACAAACACCACAACATCCCAATCCACGAGACAGCAATCAAACCACCATTTTCACCAACATTTCACTAACAACTCACTGCAACTCCATTCAAAAACCGAGACCAACAATTCTACAATACCAGCACCACACCAACCTCCACTGAAGGCTCACTGCACGTCCACTACCCCACAGCCATAGCCACCGAAACTTACTGCACCAAACACCCATAACCACCAACCCAGAAAGCTCAACCCACGAACCACCATCTCCCCAACACCAAGCAGCCACTACACCCCAAAAACCGAAACCCAAAACAAGAAATGGAAACCCCAAGTCGAGCCCCAAACTGGAGCTCCTCTACCCCACAGTCGCACAACCGAAACCACACCCCGAATCCGAAAGCAAAGCCATAGCCACCAAGCCAACTGCAACACCATCACAACACCAAAAGCCAACTCCACCAAACCACCAATAACCGAGAACATCACCCAAACCCGAGACTTTAGACACCCCCAAGTCGAGCCAAACCGAGACCTCAAACACCAAAAATTGAAACTACCACACAAATAAATACCACCCATGACTTACCTCTTCCTCCAAACCGTCTCGACGCCAAGAAAATCACAAAACCCGAACCCTAGCCTCGTTTTCCATCTCGGCCAACCTCCATTTTCTCGCACCCAAAGTCCCAAAATCACCCTTCCCTACCTTGTGCCGGCGCCGCCACCGGCGCTGCCACCATCGCCGGTCGGTGGTGGCAGCCAGAGAAAAGGGGAGGGACGAAGCCCCTCCCGTCGACTTCTCTCTCTCTGAACGAGAGAGAGAGGTTCTTTTATTTTTGTTTTTGATTTTAGGTTAGTTTAGTTTTGTTTGTTTTAGTTAGTATATATTTGGTTATTTTAATTTTAGAAATTGTTAATTTAAGCCCCAAAGTTTTTAAGTTCTTTCAATTCAGTCCCTTATTTATATAAGTCATTATTTTAGTTATTTAATTTTATTTTCAGCTTTATTATTATTACTGTTTAGTCCCTAATTTATATAAGTTATTATTTCAGCCATTTAATTTTATTTACAGCTTTTATATATTTACAGTTTAGTCCTTAAACTATTAAAAGTTATTATTTCAATTCCAATAGTTTTCAATTAAGTCCTTAAGCTTAATTTCAACACTTTAAAACTTTAAAGTTCGAAATACTAATTCAAACTTATTTTCTATTGGCTAGACGAAACGTACGGTCCACTAAGAGATTGAAGTTACTTCTCGCACTATTTTCAAGAACTCGATATATTGAGGTAGACTCGCCACCATTAATTAGTTTAAATTATAATTGCATGCTTTATGTGGATTACGTGATTTAAATGCTTTAATGCATGAGATGAGAATTTATCATATGAGATATATGATGTTGTTATGCTTGTCATAACTTATATGCTTAATTGCATGAGAAAGAAGAAAATCTCTGATGAGATAAGATGAGAATGATATATGATGTTGTTATGCTTGCCATAACTTATATGCTTTAATGCATGAGAAGAGACGAATATCTCTTACGAGATAAATGAGAATGATATATGATATTGTTATGCTTGCCATAACTTATGTGCTTCATCCGCACAAGAAAGAAAGACTACCCACACCCTATGATTTCAAAGAGCCTATGATTTTCAAGAAAATAAGCCAATGATGTGCTTGAATGCACGAGAAAGACTACCCACACCTTATGTTTTCAAAGAGCCTATGATTTTCAAGAAAATAAGCCAATGATGTGCTTGAATGCACGAGAAAGACTACCCACACCCTATGTTTTCAAAGAGCCTATGATTTTCAAGAAAATAAGCCAATGATGTGCTTAAATGCACGAGAAAGACTACCCACACCCTATGTTTTCAAAGAGCCTATGATTTTCAAAAAATGAGCCAAAGAAGAAGATGATATCACAATGTATATTGCATAAGTGTGTATTCAATTATTCTGTAAATTAATTATCGGTGATGAGTCTACTGAGTATTTATTCGAAATACTCACTCTGCTATTTTTAACAATATTTGTAGACTTCGGAGGCAATCGTGATTGATCCGGCAGTGGTGGCATAGAAAATTTGGCTATCAAAATTATTATCTCTTTGAAGTTTTTTTTGTAATCGAATATTGATAACATTTTGACGATTTCCGCTATTTCTAAAATGTGATATTTAAATTTTAAATTTCTATGAATTTTACTTGTCGACAAAGTTTGTCAATTACAAATGTGATTTCAAAATTAGGTTATTTCCGCGAAAATTGATTTTGAAATTAGGGCAAAAGAAGATGACGTGGCAATCCGGGTTAACAGAACTCGGGGCGCTACAATGTTGTTTTCTAGTTTCCGTTTATTTTTGTATTGAATGAAGTGATTACTCGCTTATACTTTCGTTGTGGGTACATTTAGGTCATGCATCATCGATTTTGGATAAAATTCTCTTCTTATTCAATCTTCAACAATTTCTTGTGCTCTAAAATATTAGAAAGATTGCAAAGTTATTCCCTTTTTGGGGAACTTGACCTTGTGCTTTTGATTTGAAATCTTTATTTGTTACATCTTGTCCATTCAAAGTCAAAGTCAAATAAGAATTAAATTGACTAAATGATTTTCACGGGGTCTAATTGGTAATTATTAATACTTGAAGGACTAGAGATAATATATGTAGAAATCTAGGAAGTTGGTTTACCTTATTAAAAATGAAAAAAGGATTAAATAAGAGATGGTAAGGAAAATGGGGACTTAACTTTGCAAATTGCCCATAGTTATCCACTTAACTTTTGACTTTTCTACCCATTTCTCTCATTTCTTTGGAGAGAAGCAACAGAGAGATAAGAACGGAGAGGAAACCGTGCAGTGAGAAAGAAAAATAGGGAAAGGAAAAAAAAAAAAAAGAGAGAAGAAAAAAAAGGAAAGAATAGGCTACCATCTTCAACATCATTCTCAATTCATAGATGTAAGTATAATTTTATTTATTGAATAGTGATATTAGATTTTAGGGTTCATAGAAATTTTCCCTAAATTCGAAATTTAACAAGAATGATGAGTTATTAATATTTATTTGAGGTTTTAAGTATGAGTATAACATAGGATTGTTTAATTGCAGATTGGATTTTTAGAAAATAGAAATTTGGAAATGGGTTTGTAAAAATAAATATATATTCTTTGATTTTCTTTTGAGTAGATGATTCTAAATAGTTAATTAAGGATTTGAAGTGAGAATTTTCCCTTTTGTTTAGCAATTTTCGGACCAAATCATAACAGGTGCTATTTTTGAAATTATTTCAAGAAAGTGCTAATTCTGTCAATAGTTTGGGATAATTTTCAGTATATAGAAACATGTGACAGATTTCTATATTTTGGAATTTTAGTGATTTTTTGTCAAAACTTGGTTTTTCTCACATTTTACAAGTTTAATGAAACTAAATAATAAATATGGAAGTTTTGATATGCGATTTAATTACGTATGTGGATTGTTAATATATTTGGTAATTGGTGGGTAAATTGGTAAAGAGAAGTGGAATAGTTATCATATTATTATTGTTAAGATTGTGAATTGAGTTTTGACCCGAATAAATTTATTATTATATCAGGAGGTAGCGCAGAGATCGAGACAGCCAACCAACCCAACACATCGTCCCGTAAATAGTTTATGAGTGGAAAAACTTAAGTATTTTCCAAGTATTGATAATTAATTATATTATTATCCATTTTATGCAATTAAGTGAATTATTTGTTCAATTACAAGATTAATTTGAAAATATTCCTTCATTATGATTTTTGTAGAATTTTAAAGATTTTGTATGGATTATAAGTGAATTGGAATGTAAGACATATGTGATATTGAAATCAACCAGAAAAGTACTCATGATTATATACTTATTCTAGTTCACAGAGTGGCCTTAGCCGTGTTCTATACTACATTGAAGGGTATTGACCATGGATGAAGGGGTCTAATCGTGTACCTATAGTTCACTGAGTGGCCTTGTGCGTGTTCTAGTATTGATTATAAGAGGTCTTTGAGACCCATTTTCGATCACGGAGGAGCCTATAGGCCGTGACGAAAGTATTTAGCCCGAGGGGCAGATTATCGATTTCAATCAGAGGGTATATTTTTGGTTGATTACATGTGATGGGATGAGATGATGATATGGATTTGAGTTGATGATTATATCATGTTTATTAGATGATATTTTTTTCAGTGTTATGAGATTTCTCACTATTTGATTATTAGTATATGTTATTATACTGTCGACTGGTAAATTATGTAAATTTGGTGTTGACAAAAATGGGTAAATGGAAAGGTATAGTTATTTCTGAACTTCTCCACTCACTGAGTTATCAACTCATATTTTTCCACTATTTCTTTATCAAGTAGCAGTTGAGTTTTTGGGCATCTTGTAGAGTTGAGCCTTGATTTGGAGTCAGAACCACCGACGACTAGTATGACTCATTTTCTAGAGCATGTAGTTAGTGTTTTGGGACACGTTCATTTTTGGATGTCATTGCACATCATCTGTAGATAGATGGGCTCACTATGTATTTTGTATCCATATGTATAGTTGATGTATTCTCATAGTAAAGTTTGAGAATTTGGCTTATCTTTATACCGTGATATATAATCATGAGTTATCATTGATATGATATTATGGTTGGGGTTGCATAACATTGTTTATAGGTTGGTTAGTTCAAATTACAGGGGAGATAATGCCGAAATTTGTATTAAAATGATTTATATGTTTCATCTTGTAGTAGTCTTGATGGTGGGTCCAACTTTTAGTTGGTATCTATCATCGACACACGTCACATTCTGAGTCCACTAGCTTTACCAGGGGTAGGGCGTGTCATTATTCTTCTTAGATTCTAAGGGAGATTCCCCACTAGGTATACGTGGCTAGTCTAGCGATAGAAGACTGAGCAAAGTAAAATGATGTTTTAAACAAAGAAATGGGTATGGTTACTAAAGAATCCTGAATCACGACTTTGAGCAAAAGTGAGCTAGGCTCTTTTTCTGTACGAGCACCGAGCATAAGATTTTTCATGATAGGTCTAAGAAGAAAGTTGTTTCTTTCCTTATTTATTAATATTGCTACCTGGTGGACTTACTAAATAAAATCGATATTTCCTCGTCCTCCATTCCTACCTCAAGGCAATATTCACACCCAAATAGAAATACACTACTTGGATTTTTGCACAACTAGACACTTGGTCTTCTGCCTTTACTTTTTAATATGCCTTTTCGCCGTAGAGTTGGTAGATCTATTATATTGGGTAATTTGGAATAAATCTGAGAGGAAGATACCGACAATTAATAGTATTTTTAAAAATGGAGAAGGTAAACACTAATTGAGAATTCAAAAAATAAACAAAGTAACGAGCTTAATTTCCCATTTTAATACAAAGGCCTGATTAGTAATCGCACAACTAATGAGATTCTAATTTGTTGTGAAAGTACCATATAAATTAGAATTCATCATAGGCTTAAAAATTTAACACATGACAATCAAATTATATATTTATTTACGAGTTAATTTCACAAACGGTCACTGAATTTACCTAAAAATTACAAAATGGTCACTAAAGTTTAAAACTTGCATAAACGGTCAATGAAGTTTTAATTTGTTTTACAAACGGTCATTGAAGGACCGTTATGATTTTAATTCAAACTTAAAGGATCAAAACAAGTAGACATAGAAGCTTGACCACCTCAAGTGCAAATTTCTTTTAAACAAGAATACATTATATTTTTATGTAAACTAAAATAAATAAAAGTGTATTAAAAGCTAGGAAATCTATGCACGATCGCACAAAAACATAGAAAAATATTTATATCTCATATATAAATTTATGATCTTATACGTATATAGGCGGAACGAGAATTAAAATATTAATTTTACAATTTCCATCTAATTTACTCCAAAGGTGGCACTTGATAGCAAAATATTTGCACTTGAGGTGCTCAAGTTTCTATGTTCATGTATTTTGGTCCTTTGAGTTTGAATTAAAATCATTAACGGTCGTTCAGTAACCGTTTGTTAAACGAATTAAAACTTCAGTGACCGTTTGTGGAAGAACATGAAATTCTAGTGACGGTTTCTGCAAGTTTTAAACTTTAGTGACCGTTTTTTAATTTTTAGGTAAGTTCAGTGACTGTTTGTGAAATTAACCTATTTATTTACTTATTTAGTACACCACAAAAAAATATTTCGTATTAATTTCATAAAGTAGTCTTTTACAAATCTTTGATACACACACACCTACGTGTGTGTATGTGTGTTCACTAAAACAAAATAGCTTTTCGCAACATTCAAAAACGATATCGATGACCTTTTGCAATGTTCGGGCATATGTTGCAAATATCGATGTTGTTGTAGAGTAGAAGGATATGTCAACGTTTTTAAGTGTTGCGAATAAATTTTTTGCAACATCTTTTGAGTGTTGCCGATAATCTTTTTGTAACATTTTTTGAATATTGTTAATAACTTTTTTGGGTGTTACTGATAACATTTTTGTAACTTTTTAAGTATGGTCTATGCTTATGACCTTATTTTTTGCAATATTTTTTTAAAATTATTAATTTTTCTTATTTGTACAGCGATTTACATAAATCAACTACAAAATCAGATAGAAGATAACAACATCAAACAATTCTAATAATAATTATTAATTGAACTAAAAAATGTAGCAATATCCAAAATTGAAGCACCTAAAAATTCAATACATCTAAAAAAAAAAAAATACCACAAACTCTTAGCAGTGAACAAAACAGGCCCATCGAGCTCCTCAATTTTCGTCTCAGTAATCTTTGACACGAGCCTAGCCTTAACAACCACCTGTTGATTTTGTTGCAAAATGCCCAAAATCTTGAAGTACCCGAATTGCATAACATCAATTATATGGCCCCACATTAGGTGCCCAGTATGCCAAAATAGTGGATACCATAGCCCCAGTAATCCCAAATTTGAACCTATATGATTATAAGATTCAGATGCAAAGTATGTAGTTATAAGGTTGCAGACAAAATTTATGGATATAATTTGCTCATTTTTCTTTTCAGGTTGTAGACAAAAGAGTAGTTAGGAAAATGGAAGTTATCTACCTTCCCAAAAGGATCATGGATAGAGTTGTGTGATGCAATTTGCTCATCTGAAGATGGGTTCCATTAATTACCATCAATTCCATTGGTAATTCCTGCACAATCAGGTACTGTATTTGAGTTAAGGACATAAAATATAGATTTTCAAGATGTACGACAGTACTAATGGCACCTCCGTTGTACATTTTGCTTATTTCGTAAGTCTTACAAGAACAGGAAGAAGTAAAATAGGAATGTGAAGAGAAAATATAAAATATGAAATTGGTCATACTTGATAAAAAGGCAAGATAAAAGTAAGAAGCAAGTCAATTACATATAAAAATGCCATTTTCACCTAAAAAAACTGGATAGACAATGTTTACTATTGACTAATGACAATTTCTTCTTGAAATTGTTAGATTGCAAAATAAAATTTAACAAATTGGATAGTCAATGAACGTTACAAAAAGTTATATATTAAGAGTTTCAACAACAGATATCGAAAGTTGCTATAGAATTATATTTTAACAACGTTCAATAAACGTTGCAAAAAATAAAACTTTTCGCAACGTTCAAAGTGCTATATATTAAGAATTTCAGCAATAAGCACTGAACATTGTTCTAGAACCATATTTTAACAAAGTTCAATAAACGTTGTAAAAATAATAAATTTTACAACATTCAAGAAACGTTGTTAAAGGTAATATTAGCAACATGCAATTAAAAAATATTGTCAAAACTTAATTATATTAACCAGTGGCAACACTCACTTGTTAAAATATTGTGATAGGCCCCTTTTAGCAACACTTAATTCACGAATGTTGCTTTTTGAGTGTTGCAAAATGCTATTTTTGTTGTAGTTGTTTTATCTATATTTTGGACTTCAATGCATATATTTCTTGCTCAAAATACATATTAAGTAAGCAATTTAATATGACTAGGAAGGCATACACATTAGTGTTAATTTAACATGTTATACACCACTTCTTTCACTGCTACAAAAGTGTGACCATATAGAAAAGTTATGGAGTTCGAAATGCTCAAGCATTAACGTAGGTAAAACTTCCATAGTTCTTCTAGAATCATTTATGACAAAATATGTTATACAAAAATGCTAACTAAATATTACAGATCGAAGAATCTCGAAACCCTATTACAAAAGATCAACTCCTTTTACCACTAAACATCAAGATTTCATATATCGTAGGCTCTAAACAAAACACCCAACTATCCAACACAGTGAGAACTAGATCCACACAAGATCCCTCACGATTGACAGTAAAACATGAAGTTTCTAGAAGAACTTAATGCTACCAACAACACACCTCTCTACACATAAATTAAGCTCAAGAAACAGATTCAAGAGATCATCACAGAAGAAGAAGACGAAAGGATGAGAGAACACATAAGTCTTCAAAAGCTCTCGAGAAAACAGAAAAGAAAGAATGAAAAATCAAAAAACGATTCGTATCTCTCCAAAATATCAAGGCATCGAGATTGGTAGCAGCTCATCCAACGGCTCAAAGAAACTAACACTTTTAATACAATAAGGAACAATTAAAAACGCTTCAACCAAACACGTTTTCTTCTTATAGGATCAAGTATTGGGCTTTGGTTTCACTGGGCTCACTTCAGCAGATCAATAGTGTAAGGAATGTGCCGAAAGCCATATTATCATCGCCTTAAGTGGGCTGGACTGGAATACTTAAAATTGGTTAGAGGTAATATCTTTATACCCATATCAGTTGGATTAAATTGGGTAGCAATTTTCTCAAGTAGTAAAACATCTTTAGAAACAATATCTCTTATAAAATGCAACTTAACATCAATATATTTAGTTCTTTCATGAAAAATTGGGTTTTTGCACAAATGTATAGCACTTTGACTATCAGAATATAATACAAAAAGATTAGACAATTCATTAATTTCAGACAATAACCCCTTAAGTCATAGAGCTTCTTTTATTGCCTCTATTGCAGCCACATATTTAGCCTCAGTGGTGGATAAAGTTACAACAGGTTGTCGTAGGGATTTCCAACTGATACAAGTTCCACACAAGGTAAACATATAAGCAGTAACATTACCAGCAAAGTCAGAATCCACAAAACTTTTAAGTACTACACCATCATTAAAAGCACTAAAGCACAATCCTAAGTGTAAAGAACTTTTCAAATACCTCAACAACCATTTTAAAGCAGTCCAATGTTCTAAATCAGGATTAGCCAAAAATCTGCTAAGGGTACTAATAGAATGAGCCGTATCGAGCCTAGTACAAACCATGGTATACATTACAGATCCTACAACAATAGCATAAGGTATCTTTTCCATTTGTTTAATGTCAGATTCATTTACAGGAGACTGGTCCTTACTCAATTTAAAATGACTGGCCAGAGGTATGAGACAAATTTTGAATTATGCATAGCAAATCTAGTTACCAGTTTCTCAATATATACAGTCTGTTTCAAAATCAGAAGTCTGTCATGTCTTTTCCTAGTTATTTTCATGCCTAGAACTTTCTTAACGTGTCCAAGATCTTTCATTTCAAATTCAGCACTCAAAGATCTTTTAATTTCATTAATGACATACATATTATGTCCAGTTAGAAGCATATTATCCATATATAAAAGTATAAAGGCAGTAATAACATTTGCACCATCTCTTTTAAAATATAAAAAATGATCAAATTCACTTCTTACAAAACCAACAGAATAAGTATCAAATCTTTTGTACCATTGTCTTGGAGACTACTTCACCATACAAGGATCTTTTTAACAAACACACATGTTCAGATTTAGATTTATCAATAAAACCAAGTGGTTGTTTCATATAAATCACTTCATCATGATCACCATGTAAAAATGCAGTTTTTACATCCTTTTGTTCAAGTTCAAGATTATAATGAGAAACAAGAGCTAACATAACTCTAATAGTAGTATACTTAATCACAAGAGAGAATATCTCATTATAGTCTATGCCTTCTTTTTGTGTAGAGCCTTTTGCAACTAGTCTAACCTTAAATCTTATAGGCATCTTCTCAGTGTTACTCTCCTTATTACTAAAAAAAACCCACTTGCAATCAACAAGGGATTTACTTGTAGGTTTATGAACTAAAATCCAAGTCCCATTTTTAATCAATGAGTCCATCTCATCATTCATAGCAATCTGCCATTCCTTAGATTACTGGCTGGAAATAACCTCTTCATAAAATTTTGGCTATCTAAAAACTAAGTCTTGATAAGATAGAAAAGCTAAGG
Organism: Fraxinus excelsior; assembly: GCA_019097785.1. Lineage (NCBI taxonomy): Eukaryota > Viridiplantae > Streptophyta > Magnoliopsida > Lamiales > Oleaceae > Fraxinus > Fraxinus excelsior. Next base: position 17,156,577 of record CM032644.1, read on the forward strand.
ACATATAATCTCTATACCTAGCATGCTTTCTAATATCTTTTCTAACTATATCTCTAGTCAATTGATAATCACTAACATCACTCACTTGCTCTTCTAAATTCTCTTGAACCTTATTCTCTTCTCTAACATCACTCGGATCAGTATCTTCAGGTTCAACGTCAATCTGTTCAGAATCAACGAATTGAGATGGTAGACCAAGCTCCACCTGCAGCTTGGTTTTATCCCTTTCTATCCCTTCAAGTTGTTTATCAGACTCGTTACTTTTCAAACAGGGCATGTTTAACTCATTAAAAGAACATCTCCACTAGTGATTGATAATCTTAAAATCACAAAACTCTCTACTCCAAAGTCTATAACCTTTAACCCAATCAGGATAACCCAAGAAAACATATTTCTAGGCCCTAGGTTCTAGTTTTCCTAAATTTTGATGAAAATAGGCAGTACATTCAAAAATTTTCAGATGTGAATAGTCAGGGATGGTTCCAGTCCATTGCTCTTCAGGTGTTTTATCACCTAGAGCACTTGAAAGGGTTCTATTAACAATGTAAGTGGCTATCATCAAGGCTTCCCCTATACGATTTTTGGTACACCTGAACCAACAAACGTGCAGCTCACCTTATCTAACAAAGTTCTATTCATTCTCTTAACCTCCATTTTGTTGAGAGGTATAAGGAGCTGTTTTATGTCTCTTGATCCCATTCTTAATACAAAACTGATCAAACTCAGCATTACAAAACACAAGACCATTGTCAGTCCTAAGTGTCTTTATATTCTTTCCAGTTTGATTTTCTATTAACATTTTTCTATTTTTAAACTTCCCAAAATTTTTAGATTTGTGTTTCAACAGGTAAACCCAAACCTTTCTTGAATAGTCATCAATCAAAGAAAGAAAATATATATTTCCTCCTTGAGAGATAGTGGATGAAAGCCCCCATAAATCAGAATGTATATATTCAAGAACAGAGGTAGATTTGTGCTTTTAGTGTTAACATGCAATATGTGCTGCTTCCTTAAAGTGCATTTTTCACAAAAGGGAACTATAGAAATAGAATCCTTTCCAAATACACCCTTTCTATGAAGGATATGTAGACCTTTCTCACCTACATGAGCTAATCTCTTGTGTCACTTCAAAGTGGCATCAAGTTTAGCATTAGAAGACTCAGCCATGTAATCAACTACATCACTAGTCTTAACAACATAAATCACATTTCTCTGAACACCTTTAAACATCACAAGTGATCCTCTCATCACCTTCAACAAACCATCACCTACCTTATATTGCAAGCCTAAATCATCCAAGTTTCCCATTGAAATCAAGTTCCTGGTCAATTCAGGAACAAATCTTACCCTTTCTAGGATAAAGATATACCCATTTTCAAATTTCAATGTCAAATGCCCAATGCCTTCAATTCCACAAGTAATGTTGTTACCCATTACAACCTCTCCACCATTAATCTCCTTAAAGGAGTCAAACCAACTCCTTTTAGAAGACATGTGGAAGGTGCAATCGAAATCTAAGATCCATTCTTGGATCTGATTCCCTTCATTAACAATGGCAGAATTACAGTCAAGATAAATTTTTACGCAATATTCAATATTCTACTCTCTCATTTCTTTTGCACATTTGGTTATATTCTTTACTACAATTTTCCTCTATTATAATACTTACACATGGATTTTACCAGTGATGAGATTAATCAGTTTAAAGGTGGTTCGAGTACTCATTAGGGTACGATGCATCTCAAAATATTCCAATTAATTTGGAAGATGTCAAAGAGGAGGAAGTAGTCAATGTTAAAAGGTAAAAAAAAAGAGTCTGATGATTGTTGGCAACATATGACTCGTAAAAAAAGTTGGGGTTCAAAATGAAGTTGATATTTGGAAAGCATGTTGCAATTATTGTAGTAAAAAACTTAGTTGGAAGCCCAGTTTTAGCACATCACATTTAAATAGACACATTTAAAGAAGTTGCAAAGCGAAACCAGTCGATCTTGACCCGAAACAGACCGAACTAACATTTACCGGTTCCGGTTCCGATTTCGATTCCACTCTTTCCACTTTTGTCTATTCACATGAAAGATTTCGTGACGGAATGGCCACATACGTGGCTGCAGCAGAGATGCCACTAATGATGATCGAGTCAGAACACTTTATTCGTCTTGTGCAGAATTATCTCCAGTCCAGATATAATTCTTATTGTAGAAATACTCTTCGTTCGAATACTATAAAATTATATAACAGAAGAAAACAAACTGCTATTGAAAGTCTAAAATTTTTTAATTGTGTTATTCATTTACCTCTGATTTATGGACCAGCGTTAAAAAAAAGGATATCTTGCTGCTACAACTTATTACATTGATCACCTATGGATTATGCATAAAACAATTATTACATTCAGATGTGTAGAATATCCTCATAATAAGACTAAAATATACATGATTTTAAAAGATATTATCCAAGAATATGGTATGCAAGAAATGGTTCAAAGTTTTACTTTTGATAATGCTATTGTAAACAAAGTTGTTGTCGAAAAATTTATTGATGATTTGAACCCTACATTTGGAGGTTTATTTTTCATCAACGTTGTGTATGTCACATTATTAATTTGATTGTAAAAGATGGATTGGAATATATAAAATCACCTTTAGATAAAATTAGGCAAGCAATTAATTTTATTACTATATCACCAACAAGAAAACAAGCATTTAACAGTTTATGTGCAGAGTATGGCTTAAATGAGAAATCATTTGTCACTGATGTATCACATAGATGGAAGTCTACATATCTTATGTTACATTCGTGTGAAAGTTATGATAACGTTATTTCAATGTATTATAATGGTAGACATGCATATGGACCCGAACATATAGGAATGATCTCTTGCATTTGTCGTGAAAAAATTCTTAAAACTTTTTTTCGATGCTACGAATGAATATAGCAGTATTTATTATCCCACATCTTCACTTGTATTACAACATTTTTTCTATATTTCACAAGCAATTAAAAATATAAGAGTTTTTCAATTTTTGTTGACGTAATTTATTCTATGGAGGCAAAATTTCGTAAATATTGGGAAGAAATACCTTCTTTATTTTTATTAGCTTCGGTGATGGACTTTCGACTTAATCTAACTGGCACAAAAGTTACCATAAAGGGGATTTCAAATTTCATAAATGTAGAATTATCACATGCGCATATAGAATCTATATTATGTGAAATGTATAACTATCACGCTGACAAAAATGGTCAGTGTAGTTCTACTACCCAAAGTTCTTTTTCAAGAAATACTTCAACAAATGCAGAAAATTTTTGAAATTTTTTAGAGAACAATACTAGTGTTCCCTCATTTAGTTCTAGTTCATCAATATCTAGAGCAATAGATGTCAGTGGTACAAATCTTGAAATTCCCTCTAAGTTAGCTAGATATATGTGCGTGGACGTTCGTAGTATGTTGCAACCACGAGAATTAGAGGAATTTAATCTTTTATCATAGTGAAGGTGTAATAAAAGGTAATATCCAATTGTATCAAAAATTGCTCGCGATCTACTAACACCTCCAGTGTCTACAGTAGCATCGAAGGCTGTATTTAGTTTAGGTGGTCGAGTTTTATGTGACGAACGATCAAGACTAAAAGAAGATATATTGGAGGCTTTAATATGTTTGAAGGATTGAGAATGTGCAGAACTATGCCTTCAAGAACAAGTTGACAGTATAACGGCCGAAGAGTTACAGTAAATTCAAGCATCTATAATATTGTAAGTTTTTAAATTGATTAGTTTAAAAAAACGTAATTTAAAAAAAATTGTATCAAGAAAAATTGTACACGAAATATTTTATTCGTGTACAGTTTTAACTCCACCTACGATAATTGTAGCCGATCTCAAGCTCGGATAAAGGAGGAGGGTTTATATTTTAAAAATTTATTTAATTTATAATATAAACTGTGCAAAATTTAAATTTTTAAAGTAAAAAATGTGGGAAAAAAACTCGAGCCGGCTAGGCCCGCAAAGGCTCGGGACAAAAACTGGGGCCGAGCCTCAATTTTTTTGGCCGAGCTCGGTTTGAGCTTTTTTTTCCGGCTCGGGCTCGGCTCGACTCGACTCGTTGACATAGCTATCCATAACATTTCTTATTCCTAATCTTAGACTTAGACCTACCTCTACTTTTAAACTTCTTCTTATTACTGTTTCCCTGATTATTAAAGCTTTCTTGGTTTCCACTAAACCTATTCTGGGTCCTTCCCCTAACAAACAAAGTCTCACGCCCCCCATTCCCCCCTTTCAGACTTGAGTTCTAGCTCTTTACTCCTCAATGAGTTTATAATTATCTCAGGTGTGTCAGGGTATCTCTGCCATATTTTATGGCAGCCTTGACCTCTCTATAGGTATCAGGAATGGTATTCAATAACACTACAACCTTATACTCATCAGAGACTTTATCACCAGCTTGAACCAACTTATTAAAGGTATCAAGGTTGTCTTCTATATCCTTAGAGGTATCTAACTGAAAGCTAAAGAACCTGTGTAACAAGAACAACTTATTGGGCTTGGACTTAACAAGGTAAAATTTCTCTAACTCATCTCATAACGCCTTAGCATTTTCTTGCTTTCTTGCTTTCCTACTTCCCTCAAAACTTGGTTAGACAAATGCAGAATAATAGGAGTGTAAGCAAGTTATCAGCTTCAATTATTTGATCATTTGTCATAGTGTCAGGAAAACTTTGTGTTATTGCTTTAGCAATCTTTTGTTGAACTAAAATACATTTCATCTTTTGTTGCCAAATGAGAAAATCTCATTTTCCATCAAAAACATCAAATCCAAAAGTATTTGTCATGATTTTATTATTCAGAAGTAACACAAAGTATTTCAAGAAATAATAAAACTATGACAATTGATGCACTTAAGAAAAATAGCAAATTGAACTACACAAAACAGATGAAAGGGAAATATGTCACATTGAATAAGCATTAATCAAATATCACAGTTATTCTAAATTTACAAAAGAATGTAAATAGTACAGAAGAGAATCAAGAAAGTAAGTAAATAGGAAACATGTTGAAGCAGTATATCAAGCAGGACAATATGATGGAAACAAAGAACTGTAGTTACCCCAAGAATGATCAAATTTACCAGGATTCCGTGAGACTCTTGTTCTCAGGTCAATGCACAATCTGATAACTCAAGATGATAGCACAAAATACATAGCAGGAATGATTATTGAGATACGGAGGTGAGGAAAGTTCAGTGTTAGAAAGTGCAAACCAGAGAGGTAGTCTAGGATTAACCACCAACAGATAAACCTCAGTGTAGTATGGAGAATCAAAGGTCAGAGCAGAAGGCTGGTGTTCCACCAGATAACCACGAAGGAGATCAAGAACCAAGGAAACCCCAAAATATAGAGTATATAGTTCAAACCAAAACCAAAGAACACAAACACCAAGCACCTATCTCAGCCACAACACCAGATCAGTACTCACAACCCCCAAAGATGAAAGAACAACAGAACTATGGTTTACAGATTCTCAAGTGATCAAAGAATGAAGACTGAAAATTAATTTTCCAGCCTCCAAAACTCAATCAAAGACACAAAATCAGCCAATAAAGGCTCTGATACCACTGTTATACAAAAATGCTAACTGAATATTACAAATCAAAGAATCTTGAAACCCTATTACAAAAGTATCAACTCCTTTTACCACTGAACATCAAGATTCCACTGATATCATTTATGAGTGACCTTTTTTTTTATATATAATTTTAATAAACATGTGAATCATTTGGGTTCAAAGAATCCAAAAGTTGGAGCACTAATTCAGGGAAAAGGTTCATAGTTCCCAAAATCATCTAAGACAAAATTAATTACCTTCCAAAGTAATTAAATAATTAAGTCTTGTCAATTAAAAATACAAGAATAAATATACATTTAATAAATAATTAAAATTATTACTTAAAATCATATTGAAAATTTGCAAGATATTTATCATTCATCTTGACATCTTAGGTTGTACGGTGTTACAATTTCCTATACAAGCTAGATATGTTCTTGATACTCTTGAATCAGCGAGACTAGCTCAGTGGAGGAATTTATCCTTGTTAACAAATTTTAGTTAAACAATTGTAGTTATACTGATAGGAATAAAAACGTGACATTTATTCCCCCACAAAACTAAAAATATTGGGTACAATTAGAGTTCAAACTCTACTAATTACTTCTTTTGACAATCGATTGTGACATGCTACCTCGATAGCACATTCATCTCAAATCATCAAAGATACGAAAATCTATCGTTACTAGATTCGTTAATTAATCTTCACAACCTACCTTTATCGAGAAATCTCTCTTAATCTAATTTGAGTTTCATTACGACTTCACATGATGTTGGCAACTTAAAAGTACGTCCATGTATAAGCAGTTTCAATAATTTCTTGATAAATGCGTTGACTAATATGCATTGGCGGCCATATTGTCATAGGATTCATTATGTCCTAATGACATTGTTTGATCAAGAATTAAGAAAATCAATTACATTATCTAATGATTAAAGGCATCTCTTGTAAATATATTACAACATTATTGAGTTTATGATGCAACTACACCAATTACATATTAATGAACGATAATCAATTCAAGCAAAATAAAATATAAACCTTACCATGAGAGGCCATCTCTTGTGGCCAGACTCAGTACATTTTTCTTTAATAAGATAATGTATTTTTTAAGCCTACAAAATCAATTGTATAACTCTGGGCTCTAATACCAAACTGTAACACCCGAAATTTAGATACCTAAATTTCAAAGTATTACCATTTATTTTCCTTTAAAATCATAAATACGGAAAAAAAGATTAAATCATTTCAAATCATCTTGCCTTCCGAATCTGAAAATGAGGAGGGATAACGTGGAATGAGCTAAAGCTCACTGAGTAAACCCCATGCATATGATAAATGTTTATAATATGCATATGAATTACTTTAAAATAAAATCATTTCTCAATATGTATTATTTTTCCTTTATTTTCTTTAAAACTTAACATCCACATTGTGAACTCACTTAGCGTAATGTCTAGCCAATCAAAATGCATTGGAGAATATCATTTGGAACCTGATTTATTCTACTGGTAGTACCGCAAAACGATTAAAATTAACATCGAACATTAATTAAGTGCGCCTGCCCCCCATTTCCATTTTCCACTAGCACCTTTCATGACCTTTCATGATATAAACATACTTCTCTTAACTAAAGCATTCGAGATACATAATATATTTTTAAATTATTCTTTGACTCATTGGCATTGAAAACTTTTTATTTCTTCAAATCTCATGTATGTTTATCAATGCATTTACATGCAAGAATATATCATGAGAACTATTAATAACATAAAACGTAATAATGAACTACCGGGTTTACATAATAACAAATTCAGGTAACTCATTTATACCTATAACGATGTAACATATGCATAAAGACAACTGTGGATTTATTTACCAGAGATCCTTAACAATTTACTTTTAGAATAGAAGATCCTAGCGGTCCTCAAAATCAACTTGAGAAAACTCCTAAATCATTACTATTTATTAAGAAATTTCGACATACTCACTTTATTTTAACCACTTACGCATATCCTTAAATATCAATCTTTTTTATTTACATATTTATTTGTAACTCACAGATATACAATGACATATTTAACAATATATTACATAGACGGATCAAATAATCCAAACATGTTAAACATATATATTTTGAGCCATAAAAAAATTAAGGGTCTTTTTGATTGCAAATGTGGAGTTTGGGTGGAAAAAAATGTTGAAATTGTAATTAATTGTGTTGATTGGTATAATTTTCTACCTGAAAAATGTTGAAAGTTTGGGGTTCGTTTGACTTTATTTTTCATGGAAATTGTCTATTAAAGTGATAATTCTTTTTACCATTGAGTCTAGTATTTGTTCCAATTGCAAAAAAAAAATTAAATTAAATTAAATTAAAAAAGAAAAAAAAATTTACTATTGTATCTAGAATTTTTTTCAATTGCCAAAAAAAAAAAAAACAAAAAAATGATGAAAAATCAGATTCCCACTAAAACCAAAGGAATTGGATTTCCTTGATTTAAGGGAAAATGGGCACGTGAGCATGGCTGGGGGAAAATAAATTCCAAACAAAATTTGTGCTATCAAAAGTGGAAAATGGAATTCATTTTTCATTTTCCTTGGAAAATTAGGCTTATCAAACGGGGCTTAAATCTTAAAAGACATTGAAATATTTTTGACATAAACACAACTTAAAGAAAAAGGAGTAAGAAATCACACAATTGTATCTCTTTAAGAAAAAATGGAGATAGTTAATTTTTGCCTTGCTTATTCAATTACTAGCTTGTTAATTAGAACAATTCCTGACATGAGCTTCTTGGACAAATTGGATTTTGAACAATAAAGTTGGCTAGAAAATACAATAATTTTAATTAACATTTTAAACTGGAACATGTAATAAACACCGTGGCATGCAAGTGGTGAAAATAGGACTATATGATAAGGTTCAGTTACTTCATCATTTCACATTAACCATATAATATAAATACATTAAATTACGAGTATACTTAATTATTCTAAAAGATTATATAAGCACATATCAGCCAGCATATCTTCATATCCTAAGCCCTTGTTTGGTACATACTAAAATTTTCATTCTAATTTTCTATTTATTTTCAACCACACATTTTTCAATGACATTTCGTTCTTTTTCAGCCAGACATTCTTCATCAATCTACTACTCCAAAATACATTATTCCAAAATAATTTGGCTCAAACACGTCCTAAATATTGTATTGGATAATTTGTTTAAATCTCAACTTGTAAAATCATATAAATTGAATCTCGACAATTTACTGCAAAACGAGTACATAGCCGAGTGGATTTTTTTTATATTTCTTTTTCTTTATATGTAATATATAGATATGGGACATCAAGTTATGAAGACGACTGTTTCATATCAAAAATGATAAAGAACACCTCTTTGAACCCAATAGATCTCCAAAAAGGATGAGGATGAGGAATTCTGTAGTTTATAGTACCGACAATTCTCGTTGATATCTCCTTTGGGTGTGGTGTAGGATTGAAGCTTAGGAAACATCATTTAGCTATAGAAAGGTCAAAACAAGAAAGTAATGATTGGGAGGGAAGGAAATGGACGAATTTTGAGTTAGGGAATGCAAATTTGTAATTCATTATGAAATGTGGATTTAAAATTAGTAAAATAGTGAGGTCCTTTCTTAGATAAATTAAATATGGTAATTAGCAAATTAAAACTCCTTCAAATTGACTCCATTACCTGATATAATACCCCGTATATTGACTTTCTATTAATTAAATTAAATTAAATAATATTAAATTTACTTGATATAAAGAAGTCATGAATGTTTCCGATCACATGTAGATTAGTTTTCGTCACTATAGCAAGCTATAAAATCATAGACATATATTAAATCATATATTTTACTCTTAGTTTTATTAAATTATACATATTTATATCAAGGCTGATCTCCTAAATATCGGTGCATAGCGTAAAGCTAATCATCATCCAGGTGACACGGACAAAAGCAAGCTACAAGCATTAGCAACCACTTTTGTTTAGTTAAACCTTACAGAGAAAAAGTCCAAAAAAAAACAGTACTACAATATGTGATGAGAAATAATGATTGGTTATAAATTGATTACACCATCTTAGATTCACCTTTTTTCAAAGGGTCTGGAAGATAAAATAAAAGAAGAATATCAAGAATCCCTGGATCGTGCAAGAATACTTACCTTCATCGTCACCATTTTCATGATAAATTGAAAATCGAATACCTCACTGTGAATGATCCAAAGATTCTTTATAAAAAAATGACTAAAAAATTGGCCACTAGAAGACTGTAGTCCTCTCCAAGCTTGCGATGAATGGATGCATCTTCACTTGTAAGACTTTAAAATTATTAGTGAATACAATTTTGAACTATTGAAAATAGATTTTGTGTGAAGAAAAAATGATTGATGAAGATATGTAGGAGAAATTCTTTCACCTTTTTTGCCTTGAATGTGCTCCTACAATAGAAATATTGTGAGTGTAGTTTTTAAAAGTACTCATAACTCATATATTGCCTACTTGTAGCTAAACTAAATAATGAATTGTTCATGAAAAATCATGGGTTATATCCAATTGGTTCTGTATCATTGCTGAAAGCAAATGGAATATCAAGATAAGGACATAAACGTAGGCACATATTTGGACATGGACAAGGACGTAGACATAGAAGAAACAATTGACAAAATAATTAAGAAAACTATCAGCAATAAAGCAACAATTTAAAAAAAACACACAAAACAAACAAAAGTAGTCTATCCGTACTAGCAGTAGTATTACCAATTCGAACGTATCCTAGACCATACCTATTTCCAGCAGGCTTATTCATCCTTAATAGATTATCAAGTTTCTGAGTATCAGTCATGAAGGAATCAAGTTGAGTATTAGATTTTTCGAGGTCACTTGTTAAGGATTTAAGACTCTCCTCAAACAAATGTCGATAAGACTCATAAATATCAGTCTTATCCTCAGAGTCTTCCTCAGAGTTCTTACCATGTTCATTATTTTCCACCTTTTCATTTTCCTTATTAGATTTAATCTTAGTTATAGACGTGAAAGCCATAAAGTTTTGTTCATCCTCACCGCTAGAAGTATCATTCTAAACACTTGAATTTGTGTTTGTATTATTTATCAAGAGATGAATTTCATTGTAAAATTACTTTGATAAAGTATGGGTTGTGTTGAAATCCCTTAAAGATCAACATTGTATAAGGATCGGTGCTCCTTATTATATGTCATAGTGTGAGTCATATTGAAGTTCCATTAAGCTCAATTGTGGGTCATGTTGAGGTCCTGTAAATCTCAACATTGTGTAATGATCAATACTTCTTGTTTGTAAGTCACCAGAAGAGTTGTAAATGGTATAAGTCAATCATTATAGTAAAAAGGCCTTGCTCGTGCTGGAGAGCTTGGTAATGGAGGACGTAGATCATTGCTTTGAATCGAACCTTCACAATTATATCGTTTGCATCATCTCTCCCTTTTACTTATTACTTTTATGTTTGTGCTTACTATTTGAATTAATCTATTTAGGCTTTACTTTCTTGAATTTATATTAATTCTTCGAAAAGGTTTTAGAAACCAATTCACCCCCTCTTGGTTAGTTATTCTAAGGTTATCAATTGGTATCAGATTTAAGTGCTCAATTTTAAAAATTTCACAAAATATCTTGAGTAATGGCTAACCACATTTTTCAAAATTTTGAGAGGTATTCTACAAATCGTCCTTCTTTATTTGATGGTGCTCATTATAACTACTGAAAAACTAGGATGCCAATATTTATTTAATCAATAGATTATAATATTTAGGAAGTTATTGAATTTGGTCCTTATGTCCCTAAAATTGTTATTAAAGAGGATGGTAAACTGGATCAAATGACTTTTAAACCTCAAAAGGAATATAACGAAGAGTATAAAAGAAGATTGTCTTTAAATGCTAGAGAAAAAAATCTACTCTATAGTACTTTAGGTAGAAATGAATTTAATTGTATTAGTACATGTGATTCCTCTTATGATATTTGACATAGTTTAGAAATTATTCATGTTGGAACTAGTAAAGTGAAAGAAACTAAGATAAGTTTCTTAGTTAAAGATTTTAAAAATTTCTTCATGAAATAGAATGAACATATTGTTGACATGATTACTTGTTTCATCGATATTGTTAATGACCTCAAAGGCTTTGATCGTAAATTTACTAATAGTGAGTTTGTAAATAAAATGTTTAGGTCACTATCGGAAGAATAGATCTCATTGAGAATGTTGCTAAAAAAGACCAAAGATTGGTATATCTGTTGAAAGAGCTCTATGGAACATTGATGACATATGAGTTAAATCGCACCGAGACAAAGAAGAAAACAATGAAAAGTAAAGAAGAGGAAATGTGCCAAATTACTTTTAAATCCGTAGCTGATAAAGGCACTTCAAGCAAAAATATAAATGATGAAGAACTTGATGATCTAATTCCTCCGATTAAGAAATTAAAATGTTTTCGCAAAAATCATCGATTCCAAAAGAAAGAAGAAAAGAGCGAAAAAGAATAATAGATTCATAAAAAAGAAAATCTTTCAATCAACATTGGATGAGAATGATGATGATCATCATCATCATGAAGAAGATGAAAGTCAATAGGAAATTGTCAACATGTGCTTCATAGCTGTTGATAATGGGGTAAATTCGAATGATAAATTATCTACCGCTTATAATGAAATTCTTGAAAAATATGAAAAACTTGTTTTAGATCATTCGATCTTTAAAAAAAAAAAAAAATCTTTATTGGACATTGAATTAAAGGAACTTTTAAAAATTCAAAATGATTTTGAAAATGAAAAGTCGATTATGATTCTTTAATGAAGGAGAATTCTTCTTTACAAGAAAGGATTTTAGATTTGACTCAACTTATTCACAAATTTACTCATGGCAAGAAAAAAAATTGATTTAATGCTTGGTGAGCAAAAATGTGTTTTTGATAAATAAGAAATTGGATATAAAGCATTTTTAAACAAAAAAACTCTTAACAATTTCTTTTTTAAAGCTTCCACTTCCCATATTTCAAATGTCACATGTAATTTTTGCAATATAAATGGACATGTAACTTTTTCTTGTTCTATAAAAAAGAGATTACATTTTGAAAGCAAATACAAATAAATTCCAAAGTCCACAATTACTAATAATCAATGACTCAAAGTTGTATGGCTACCAAATACTAAAAATTGAATTATTTTTGTAAGTACCAACGAAAATAGAGGGCAAATAGATTTTGGATAGTGAATGCTCAAAGCATATGATCGGAAATCAAGCTTTATTGTCAAGTTTCAAAATAAAGGATGGAAATCATGATACTTTTGGAGATAACGACAAAGGAAAAATTATTGACAATGAAATTATTGGTTTTGAGATTCATTTTGAGCAAATAAAATTCAAGGACGTAATAAGAAAGATCCAAGAAATGAACACAAAGAGGAAGAAAACGTTCAAGAACCTATCGAAGTTTAGAATGATCCTTCCCTACCAAAAGAATGGAGAGGTTTGAAATAAACAACTTAAAGTCAATGAACACTCCTATGAACTCATCAATCAAAATTGACAAAAATGATCAAAGTACTTCCATAAACATAACAAAATATCGAGGTATGATATGATCTTTTCTTTATTTAATCGCAGGTAGACTCGATATTATGTTTGGTGTGTGATTATGTGCTTGATCTCAACCCAATTATCAAGAATCACACCTTAGTGCCATAAAGTGAATTTTAGACATCTTAGTGACACTAAGACATTGCATATATGAAGAGGTACCTAAAAGGAGGTTATTGTGTTCGAATTTGTAAATACGAAGAATCAATTGATCAATATTCTCACTATACCTCTAACACTTGATTAGATTTTCATATATTTAAAGATATTTGGGAATTATCAATGAATTTATAATATGTGACTAAATTGAATTCTTGCTAAATGTTCTCTTATGATTGATTTTGTGTGAATAATTGGTTGGAATATGTATAAATTTTACCTGAATGCTTATTATTTTGCCATTTCATCACTCATGTTTTGATTATTATTTTACTATACATGTGATGATCATCCTCTTATTTAAACTTGTATATATTTGGCATCTTGTGCTTAATTGAGGGAGAATATATTACTAATTTTTATGGTTGATTTAAAGTTTTGATCTTATATGCAATACTATTCCTCTCATATGTGCTATCTTAAAATGGAAAATTGTGTTTTGTTTAAATGATATCCTTTTTTGCTTATATCAAGAGGGGGAAAATAGAGTGAGATGATTATACATGTCTTGATTTGAAAATATAATATGCTTAGAGTATATGAAACAGGGAAAATCATTCATATGTTTAAATGTGTAGTTATTGATTTGTAAAATACATGGGGAACATGAATTACATGAAAAATTTATGATATATATATTCATATTTATCAATATGATATCAATTGTTCAATCTTACCTAGCAAATCATCTTACTTATCATAATCAAAAGGGGAGAAATTATTAACCTATGGTTGATTTCATCTTTAATGTTTTGATCATAACAAATAAGATTAATATTGTTTCTAACAATTGATTTTGAGTGATGATAGTTCAATGTTAAAAACAATTAAACATTGTTAAAATGAACACATTATAAATCAGACTCGAAATGAAGATTAAAGTGAAAGTTAAGTATTCAAGTTAAATAATTCGAAACGAAAGCTTAAACGATCAAAATCAAGACTGTCAAATCTGACTCATGAAAAAGGTCAAGATCAAAGTCAAACATTAAAATCTAACGTCTAGAAAGATCAAGATCAAAAGTTTAAGAATCAAACATAAAAAAAACTCTGAAACAAGATCAAATACTAGTTTTTCGAGATCATACGTAAATGTATAACACTTTGATATTTAGTAATGAATGACAATAATTCAAAAATTATTTTGTGCACGAAGAATTATTTTCATATCACCTGCATAAAATATTTTAGATAAAAAATAAGATAGATTTTTTAAAGTGACACTTGAACTTAGATCATATTTTTAAAAAAGTTAACAATCAACTAGATGTTCAGTTGACCGTCTGACGTCCGGATGAACCAGACCGTCCGGACAAGGCGTCCAGTTTGACAAAAAAAATTTATATCCGTCAAAACGTCTGGTTCATCCGCAATGGTTAGTTTTTATGCCATTTTCTAACCACAATGGCTATTTTGTCACCGGTTCGATAGAATATTTGACAGTTTGACTACTATAAATACCAACTCACTTATCATACATTTTAACGCTTAAGAACATTCAAATGAAATACTTTTGAGAACAATTATATTGATTTCTCATCTCATTAATTATTATCAAACCATTTAGCCTTGAAAAACTTTTGAAAATGTACTCATCAAAGTTTTTCAATGGAAAAATATTTTATGAACTTACATTTTTTGCATTCATTTAAATTTATTTTTTTATAGCAAAAACTTTGATTGTTGGATTAAACTTCTTGATTCATTTCTCTTATCAAAATTTTTCATTTCTCTTTGTACTTAATTTATCTATATCAATTTTAAAATAAATATATATTTGAAGAAGATAGTTGCACTTACATTGAATAAGATATACTCATTGAAGTATTGATCTCTCTTAGTACTTAATTTGTTTGTATTATTAATCAAGAGAGGAATTTCATAGTAAAATTACTTTGATAAAGTGTGGGTCGTGTTGAAATTCCTTAAAGATCAACATTGTATAAGGATCGATGCTCCTTGTTGTAAGTCATCGTGTGAGTTATATTGAGTTCCCGTAAAGCTCAATAGTGTGGGTCATATTGAGATCTGTAAAACTCAACAGTGTGGGTCGTGTTGAGGTCCCGTAAAACTGAACATTGTATAAGGATTGGTGCTCCATGTTTGTAAATCACTAGAATCATTGTAAATGGTTGGATTGCGCCAACCAAAATTTGGTGTGCTGTCGTAGGTATCAAAAAATTTGTCCTTAAACCTCTAAAACTAATGTAGTAGTGGAAGTAAGGGTCGATCCCACGAAGAATGTGTAATTCAATATTTTATGCTCCGTACAATGAATGTGGGATTTTTGTATGTAAACAATTGTAAATAACGCAAGTATAACCTTGGTTTAAGTCCACGTGGATGCAATGATAATTCAATTCATAATTTGAATATTCACCGTTGGAATTATTTTCCTATTTCTCCTTATTTTTAGTTAGTCAGAAATCAGCATTCTAATTAATCCTAATTATTAAATAACCCCATGCCAGTGCTCAAGATTTAATTTAATAACAGTTTTACATAATAGAAAAATCGATTAACTAGATAACACAAACACCAGCTGTTGCATTCAATTTACTTAAACATTCTTCTTAAAATTCAATAACCTCTATAACAGAAAATCATCAAATTCTAGTGATTCACAAGTTAAAGGGATCAAACAATTACTAATTTACATTAACTTAACGATAAATTGTTACAATCAATGAACTAGCGGGACATCTAGCAATTAAAAGCAACAAATCATAGAAATAAATGTAGAAGAACATTCAATACTCAAAATATAAATCAAACAATAAAAAAAAACTATTTAGATCTCACAATATGTGGTTCCTAGAGACTTCCATTTCCTTCGACCAAGTATAAAATTTTAGTTACAATTCATGAATCTAAAAGAGAAAATAATGAAGAATGGAGTTTGGAGGCGTTCCGTAAGTTCTGGTTGTGTTCTAGAGTTTTAAAATATGTATTTATAGTTATTTTCATAGGTAGTTGACTTAATTTAAAAAATCAAAAAATCGCGTCACCAGAATGTACTATGCGACCGCATAGTAGAAAGTGTTGCGATTGCATAGAAGAGTTGAAATAGGCCCTGAAATTCTCTAAAACAATGGATGCGACCGCATAGCTTTAAAATCTTCCACCGACCAGCCTTCAGTATTTTTATCATATCTTTTTCTCCCAATATTCAATTGTGGTGATTAAAGATGAGTCGAAAAGCTAACTCAAATAGCTACAAATTTATTTCAGATACCATCTTCAAATTAGATCTTTTTCCGTGTCCAAAATCGGTCTCAATATGTGACTGAAAATTGATGCAAAACTTTTCAACTTGAAAGTTGATATGTGATAATGTATTGGCTATATTTCATCCCTTTGACTCATTTCTTCATCAGATTGACCTCTAACACTCTCGAATCTTCATTCTAAAATTAGAAACAAGTTTATAGTATTTGCTATTTAGTTCCTGAACTTTCATTTCCTTTCACTTTGGTCTCTTTTCACCTATTTCTTCCAAATTACGTTATATTCATAGAATTGCCTCCTAAATCAAAATATGAGCGTAATGAGTACATTTTGGCACAAAATAAACATACGAGCGCATAAAATAAGGAGGAAAAAAATATGCATTTTACATTCCTATTAAATTCCCCCACACTTAGCTTTTGCTCGTCCTTGAACAAAACTCAAATTTAATTTCCTAAAAACACCAGGTCATGATGTCAAAAACATAAAACCATCAAACTTTTTCAAAACACATAAAATATCATGAATAAACATTTCACACAACTCATAATCAATTAGCAAGCATTTTCATATGAAGATGGAGTAAACTAAACATGTAGACCCTCACGGATATAAGCACTCAACTCTCATGTGTTTAAAAAAGTAAGTGTTTTGCTCAAATTCATTCCAATTGAGATGTTCTACCATATGCTTGCTTATTTTCTCATTGCCAACACTTAGATCACATGATTTACAAGAATCATAAGGACTTTTCAAATGTTGTAATGTGGCTTATGGTTAAGTTGGGAAATATTTGGGTATGTGACTCATGAGCCATCGAAACTAGTGGAATAATGATAAATAGACTTAGCTCAAACATATACATAAAACATGTAAACCAACCACTCCACATGATACCTTCATCATTTTTATATCTATCTCACACAAATTGAACTCTTTCTTGAGATGTAGGAAGAGTTATGAATATAGATTTTTTTCACATTAAAATCATTCTCCTTCATCACTTATTTTCTTTTTCTTTCTTTTCTTTTCTTTTTCTTCAATCATTCATTTTTTTTCCCTTCTTCTTCTTGTGTTTTTCTTGCACAAATTAAACTCCAAATCATACACCAACACTGGAACTCCCTGAATTGACATAAAAAAAAATTTTCCAACTCACTAATAAAAGCACTACCATAAATCTTGATACACACACATACACTTATTTTTTTGCATACCCACACTTCTCATGACATTCAACAATACTCCACTAGCTCTAAAGCTTGGATAAAGATATTGTTTTTCCAGTTTAAAGCTTGTAATGTGAGTTTATACAAAGAAAAGACAATAAGGCTCAAATGGGCTCAACAATGGAAAATTCAATTACATGGTTGGCTATTTGGCTAGTGAAACTCATTTATGTAACAAAGATGACATTAATCATATTCGTACATGAATGTGTCAATGTGATCTTGAAGAGAATCAAGGCAAGTTCTAGAGAAACAAAATCATGGAAAAATATCACACAAGTTAATACCCTAAATAGTTACTAAACTTTGCCAAAAGTTTTCAGGAGGTCACCAAACTTGAAACCTTCCCTAAATAGTCACCGAAATTTGCAAAAAGTTCATAGGGTGTCACTAAACTTTAAAACTTCCCTAAATAGTCACTGAACTTTGCCAAAACTTTTCATGAGGTCACCGAACTTTGCAAATTGGGACCCCATACATCAATTGTTCAGTGACCCCCTAGGAACTTTTTGTAAAGTTGAGTGACTATTTAGGGAAGTTTTAGCAAAGTTGTGTGACTATTTAGGGAAGTTTTGAAGTTCCGTGACCCCCTATGAATTTTTGACAAAGTTCAATGTCTATTTAGGGAATTAACTCAATATCACACCTGAAAAAGAATAATGAGACTGTTATAGATGTATCAGTCTAAAGGCTCAAAAATCTCACCGACTTTTGTCTATAGAATTTAGTTACTACCATTCTCAAAGAAAATAACTCCACTAATCACTCTAAGTTAGAGGATTATCCATTCAATCATGTTATGAGTTTTTCAAAGGCCTAATTAATTCTAGCAAATAACATACACAACAAAAACTAATCATTTAACTCTCAACTCATTTTTCATAAAAATCATGCAAAGAGTATTGAAATTAAACTCACTTAAAATTGAAATGCAATAAGTCTAAATATGTTCCCCTACACTTAAAACTTACATTGTCCCCAATGTAAGGTCCAATGCAAAGAAAATGACAAATATAACTAAAAAATGTAATGTGAAAAATAAAAACAAAAATAAAAAAATAAAGGAACGAACTCCCCTTGGGTTACCTCCTAAGCAGCGCCTTTGTTTATAGTTTTTGGCTCAACTCAATGTTTCCTTATTTAACCCGGGTCTACCATGGTTAGTTTCGATCTTCCCTGTGGTGTACCAAGTTCAATGGGAATAAAAACTGGCAATGTTCCTCCACCTCCATGGAATACATACTTTTGTTTGACTGGTGGTGAGATTTCAAATCTGAAATGGAAGTCTGCAAAACAGAAAGTAGATGCCTCTCATTAGAAATTGGTAATATAAAACAAAAAATGTTACCTGACTTTGGAAGAGTATTTAATGCTGTCACAATTCTTTGCAACTCAGTGTTTAATGTCAGCTCCTCTTTTTCCTTGCCAAGATGCTCACTAATGACAGCTTCACATTCATTTTTAGCATCAAATTCAAAAACCTCATGTGCTAATTGATCAATCACATCAATAAAATGAACATGATTAATATTACACGGATATTGCATGAAATCATAGATATTAAGTTTAATGATCTTATCATTAAATTCCATGGTCAATGTGCCATTATTAAAATTCATTTTAGTTTTGGATGTCCTTAAGAACGATCTTCCTAACAAGATAGGGGCGGTATAATTACTATTACCCATGTCAAGCACATAAGAATCAACAAGAAAAACCAACTAATTAACTTTCACGAGAACATCCTCAACTACCTCCTTAGGATAGGCATTAGATTTATCAGCTAGTTGAATTATCACACCAGTTTTATTTAAAAGTCCAAGTTTCAAGGAAATGTATACAGAATATGGCATGACATTAATAAATGCTCCTGAATCTATTATGGTCTTCTCAAGATTAGTGTTGCCTATCATGCTAAGGATAGTGAACATACCTGGATCCGTGCACTTTGTAGGAAGTTTCTCTTGAATTATTGTAGATACATGTTCTCCAAATTTTATCCTTTCCAACTTTTACCCTTTCAATCCCCTTCAATTTCTATTTTCTTTTACTTGTTCAAAAATTTAGTATAATAAGGCACTTGTTTAAAAATATCTAAAAGTAGAATATTTACCTCACATTTACTACAAATTTCATGCAGCTCATCATGGTGTCGTTCAAGTTTTCTAGATCCTACTAAAGTATGAGAAAAATGGGATATTGGTTTATAATCAAAGAGGGGTAAAAATTTACACTCAGTCACCTCAATATCATTGTTGACAGTTTTGTTTGCAACCTCTTTTTCTTCTTCTTCTTCTTGTTCCAACGGCCCAGTGGATGCCTTTGCCGAAATCTCAACCTCTTTACCACTTCTCAGAATGATTGCACTCACATTTTCTTTTGGATTCACCATTGTTTGATATGGTAGTTTTCCCGAACTTTGCACCTCTAGCTGACCGACCGCATTAGCTACTTGACCCATTTAATTCTCCAAACATTAAATTCTAGCCCTGGTCTCCTGTTGGAATTGTAAAGTGTTAGTGGCAAGGGATTTAACAATACCCTCTAAAGACACACCAGAGTTAGAAGTTTGGCCATGTTGTTGTCTATAAGGGTATGGCTGACTATATTGCTAGAAATTATGTTGATTCTGATTCATATGTTCATTCACTTGTCGATTTCCATAGCAAAGATTTGGATGATCCCTCCATCCTTGGTTGTACGTGTTTGAATAGGGATCATAATTTCTCTGTGGTTGTCTAGGAAAACTACCGACTGCATTTACATGTTCAACGGATTCTTTTTGAAGTGTTGAGCACATATCAGTTGGATGGCCTACCAATGAACAAATTTCACATGCCTTCAATATTTGCATAGTACCTGCAGCTATTTGATGAACAAGAGTGGTTAGACTCGCTATTTGTTGTTCAAGTGATGAGGCATTTACCATGTTAACTTGTCTAGAGGGAGAATCGAATTTAGTGCCAAATTGTTGAGAGTTAGCTGTCATATTTGCAGTTAAGTTCCTCGCCCCTTCTGGAGTTTTATCCACCAAAGCTCATCCACTTGCAGAGTCAATCATGCTCTTTTATGTGGGTAGAAGACCTTCATAGAAGTATTAGATGAGAAGTTGCTTACTGATATGATGGTGAGGACAACTTGCACACAATTTCTTGAACCGCTCCCAATACTCATGTAGGGATTCACTGTTATCTTGTCTTACACCACAGATTTCCTTCCTAATATTTGCTGCCCTCGAAGCTAGAAAGTATTTCTTCAAAAATAACCTTTTCATTCCATCCCATGTGGCAATGCTTCCCGATGGTAGATAATACAGCCAATCCTTAGCTGAATCCTTCAAAGAAAATGGGAAGGCTCTTAGTTTGATTTGTTCTTCGGCGACTCCCGTAGGTTTCATACTTGTGAAAACAACATGGAATTCCTTTAGATGTTTGTGTGGATCCTCACCTGCAAGACCATGAAAAGTGGGCAGAGGATGAATTAGCCCAGATTTTAATTCGAAAGTAGTAGCATCATCTAAATTAGGAAAAGTAATGGATAGAGCTTGTTGATTCAAGTTAGGGGATGCAAGCTCTTTCAAAGTCCGATTCTCCTCAACCATGACTTCCTCTTCCTTTGGTTCAAAATCACTAGGGAATAGAGTCTCGGAATCAAAATTGTTCACTATAAAATTCCACCGATTGTCACTCCTTAACCTGTGTAAGGTTCTTTCTAATTTCAAATCGTACTGCAATTCGCCTTGATTAGAAGATCGAGTTGCGGGCATAAACAAATAAAACAAATTAAAAAGAAGATAGAGTAAGAAAACAAATAAAATTCTATTCTAAAATTCCTAAAAACAATAAATTGCTTAAAAAAGCTAGAAAGTTATGATTTTTTTTTCAAAAATAAAATAAACAACCAAATAAGCACAAAAATAAATTAACATCACTCCCCAACAATGGTGCCAAAATTTGGTGTGCTGTCATATACACCAAAAAATAGTCCTTTCTAAAACTAATGTAGTAGTGGAAGGGTCGATCCCATGAAGAGTGTGCAATTCAATATTTTATGCTCCGTACAATGATTGTGGGGGATTTTTGTGAGCAAACAATTGTAAATAACGCAATTAATAACATGAAAATTAAATTAACGAAAACAATCAAAAGACTAATCTTGGACTAAGTCCACGTCCGCCGTCGGAGATCCACAATTGATCATAGATGTAATGATATATCAATTCATATTTTGAATATTCACCGTTAGAATTATTTTCCTATCTCTCCTTATTTTTAGTTAGTTAGAAACCAACATTCTAATTAACCCTAATTATTAAATAACCCTAGACCAGCGACCAAGATTTAATTTAATAACAATTTTATACAATAGAGAAATCGATGAACTAAATAACACAAAAATCAGCGGTTGCATTCAATCTATTTAAACATTCTTCTTAAAATTCAATACCCTCAATCGTAGAAAATCATCAAATCCTAGTGCTTCACAAGTTGAAGGGATCAAACAATTATGGATTTGTTACAATCAATAAACTAGCGGGCCCTCTAGCAATTAAAAGCAACAAATCATAGAAATAAATGCAGAAGAACATTCAATACTCAAAATATAAATCAAACAATAAGAAAAACTATTTAGATCTCACAATATGTGGTTCCGATGCTTCCGTTTCCTTCGATCAAGTATAAAAGTTTAGTTACAATTCATGAATGTAAGAGAGAAAATAAAAAAGAATGGAGTTTGGATGCGTTCTGTACGTTCTGGTTGTGTTCTAGGGTTTTAAAATATATATTTATAGTTATTTTCATAGGTAGTTGACTTAATTTAAAAAATCAAAAAATCGCATCACCAGAATGTACTATGCGACCACATAGTGGAAAGTGTTGTGGTTGCATAGAAGAGTTGAAATAGGCACTGAAGTTCTCTGAAGCAATGGATGCGACCGCATTGATTTAAAGTTATGCGACAGCATAGCTTTAAAATCTTCCACCGGACAGCTTTCAGTATTTTTATCATATATTTCTCTCTCGATATCCAATTGAGATGATTTAAGATGCGTTGGAAAGCTAAATCAAAATGGTACAACTTTGCTTCGGATAGAATCTTCGAATTCCATCTTTCCCATGTCTAAAACTAGTCTCAATATGAGACTGAAAACCGACACAAAACTTTTCAACTTGAAAGTTAATATGTGATAATGTCTTGGCTATATTTCATCCATTTGACTCATTTCTTCATCCAATTGACCTCTAACACTCTCGAATATTCATTCTAAGGTTAGAAACAAGTTTATAGTATTTGCTCTTTAGTCCCGGAACTTTCATTTCCTTTTACTTGGTCCATTTTTACCTATTTCTTCCCAATTACATCATATCTATAGAATTGCCACTTAAATCAAAATATGAGTGTAATGAGTACATTTTGGCAAAAGTTAAACATACAAGGGCATAAAATAAAGAGGGAAAAATTTTCATTTTACATTCATACTAAGAAACCCCAACTAGGTAAAATTTCCGGCACCTTGCCAGTAAAAAATCCATTATAAAGGAATTTTAACTTATAGCTCGTCGACATGACTATCACTAGTAATTTCTGACCTTTTAGCTACAATTCATATAGCCCTCCTAAATTGCGTACCCTTACACAAACTCTCGACTGCAATTTTCAAAGCCCTCATAGATTGCGTGTTCCTGCACCAACTCTCGATTTTTATGAATTCGTCTATCTCGTGTGGATCAACGAAGAACTCTGCATTTTCCAACAACAACTGGAACTTCAGTCACATTCCTTTGATTTTCAAAACTCTGATAGATGCTTAGGAAGTAAGCAATTTGGTATTTGGATTAAGTGGATTCGATGTTTTCATTACCAAGAACAAATCAAACTACGAATTGAAAGTTATGGATGAATTTGATGACGTAGATATAGAGAAATATGTGTTCTCTCAATGTTCAACCTTCCAGAAAAACATTCAGAGGCATGCTGGTATTTAAACTTTACGTTTAGGGTTGATTGAGTCGAACAAAAAGTCTTAAAAATAGAAATTAAAAATTTTCGGATGACATTGTCGCTAGAGCGAGGGATACGACAAGCAAACGATAGGTTCTCACTCGAGCGAGGACAAGGTGACAAGCAAACGATAATTTTCTGTTTCTGCCGCTCGAGCGAAGACGTGGTGATTAGTTAGCAAAATTGGGGGTCCGTTTTTCTCCTCATTTCTTTCTTGAACCCTAGAACCTATACAACTCAATTTATAAAAATCACAACTTATTCCTTGACTTTTACATCATATTAATTCCAGTTCTTTTTGTTTACAAACTTGCCAATTACAATAAAATCTAACATCCTTGCCTTAAGCCTCATGGAGATTTGAACTCTGAGTGCCTTCTTATAAGCACAGAGAACAAACAAAAATTGATTCTTCCTTCCACCTTATATATCCATTTCTCATCAAACCAAAACTTCAACATTACTTTTTCTATGCAATATACTTTTTTTGAGTAAATCTTTTAAGCTTTGCTAAGCATTCACTAGTAACCTCACTCTCGGTTACTGATTGACAAACTGTTTATGTGAGGTTGACAAACTGTTTATGTGAGGTTGATATTTGTAGGATTTTTGGGATGAGCTACTAAAGTTGATTAGCAGTATCAATTTCGATATCTCTCATCAATATAGATAAGCAAGTAGAGTATTAGATCTTCTAGCCCGTCAAGGGGAGGATGGTCTCATGGTGAGGTACATACATCTAGATCAAATTCTAAATTTGTTAAAATGTATTTTTCGTATAGATAAACTTAGTTTTCCCAACGTTAGGTATTAGTGAGGTTGATGTTTTAGATTTTTGGTTAGTGCCTTATATGGCTATTTAGTTCTTATGTTTGTTTTGTTGGTTTTGTTTTCATGATATTCCTCTATCATAAGTGAGGTTGATTGAGAAAAGTTCAGGAATGCTACTCTAAATAAAATAAAATCAAAAGGAGACATTTAAAATCAAAAATTCTTTTTCATTTCATCTGTGTGAAAAATGACCTTTTAAAAATGATATTGTTTTTTGTTTACCATTTCTTCTTCACGTTATCTTGTGTTCCCATATTCTACTCCTATAAAATTAGGTACTAAGGTATTATAATTTTCGTCAATTCTAAGACGGAGTCATGTCTAGGCGATGTGCATTTCTCATGTTTGAATTTTAGCAATCACTACATCATAGCTAGAAATGATCTCTATCTTTATGATAGAGCAATCAAAGTAAAACTAAAGCAAATGATTATTTCAAAATGGCCAAGGGAAGAATTGAAATGTCACTGAAGGATTTGTACACACTTTTTGAAATAATATAAAGACAATCACTGGCGGACCTAGGGGTCCTCGAAGATCACATGACCCCACAACTTTTGTTTATATCTATTGAAATTTAAATTTTAATCTAAATCAAAGTTAACGATTAATTTTAATAACATATTTCATGAAATTTATAACTTTTCAACTTTAATCAAAATTTAGTGAAATATTTATTTTAATTCCCACCAAATAAGGGCAAAATTATAATAAATTTGATTTTTTTTCCTCTTGCTCTCTTACTCTCTCATTTGTTGACATATGGTTGATTTCATCCTCAATGTTTTGATTATAACAAACAAGATTAATATTGTTTCTAACAATTGATTTGAGTGATGATAGTTCATTGTTAAAATCTATCGATTATTGTCAAAATCAACACATCATAAATCGGATTCAAAATGAATAGCAAAGTGAAAGTTAAGCGTTCAAGTCAAGTCATTCGAGACGAGAGCTTAAAAGATCAAAATCAATACTATTAAATCGGGGCTCATGAAGAAGGTCAAGATCGAAGTCAAGCATTAAAGCCAAAAAAATGAAAGAAATTTCGAAGCAAGATCAAAGACTAGACTTTCGAGATCATATGTAAATGTACAACACTTTGATCTTAAGTAATAAATGACAATAGCTCAAAATCATTTGGTGCACAAAGTTATTTTCATATCACTTGCATAAAATATTTTTGATAAAAAGTAATATTGATTTTTCAAAGTGATACTTGAACTTAGATGACATCTTATATATAAAAAAAAGTCAACGGCCATACCGGACGTCCAGTATGGCAGTAACGGTCAGTTTTTGATCGTTCTGACGCAATGGTTAGTTCATCGTCCGATACGTACCGAACATTCGGTACGGTGCGATCGGTAAGATAATTTTTTGCCTGTTGCATTGCTATAAATACCATCTCTTTTTGCATTCAAAATATACACTTCTAAAAGCATTATAGAAATGTACTTTTGAGATAAAATATTCGATTTTTACTCTTTATTTATCTTTATCAATTTATTTTCTTTGAAAAACTTTTGATTAATCTTATTTTTTAAAATCATTTCTCTTATCAAAGTTTTTCATTTCTCTTTGTACTTAACTTATATCTATCTTAAAAGAGAAATATATTTTTGAAAAGTTCTTTACACTTACATTGCATAAACTTATTATACTTCTTCATATTGAAACTTTGGTTAAATCAAACTTGTGAATATCATATTCATCAAAGTTTCTAATTTCTCTCTTAATACTTAATTTATCACAAATTATTCATTAAGAAGATAAGATTTCCACTTGTAAACTCATTTTAAATTGTGGGTCGTGTTGAAGTCCCTTAAAGATCAACATTGTATAAGGATTGATACTCCTGTTTGTAAGTCACCGTGTTGATCATATTGAAGTCTCGTAAAGTTCAATAGTGTGGGTTGTGTAGAGGTCCCGTAAAGCTCAACATTGTATAAGGATCAGCGCTCCTTACTTGTAGGTTACCGGAAGCGTTGTAAAAGGTTGGATTGCACTATAAATCAATCAACATAGTGAAAAAGGTCTTGCTCGTGCCGGAGGACTTGGTAACGGGGGACGTAGATCATTGTATTGGATCGAACCTCCATAACTATATCGTTTGCACTTTCTATCTCTTTTACTTAACGCTTTTTACATTGTTTCACTTATTTCCTTACTTGTGTTTAGTTGTCTTCGTTTGTTTGCACTTATTATTTGATTGATTTACTTGCTTGAACTTGCTTACGATTATTAATTTATCAACGTGTTTTTAACTTACGTGATTCTAGTTAATTATTCGAAAAAGTTTTAAAAACTAATTCACTCATCTCTTGGTTAGTCAATCTTGGGCTTTCATCCCTTACGCCTTTTACCAAAACCTTAATCATTCTAATTTTTTGAAATCTGTCTACAAATTATCACATTTACAAATCTTTACTTTCCAATCAAATTTTCAACTAATTACAATCTAAATTTGCCCTTTCTCCAATCAAAATGTGTACATAAAATGTGTCTAAACTAATTATATCAAATTTGACTTATATTTAACGAATTATGTTTATTTAATTGATTATTAATATTAAATATTTGTTATATTTTCTTAGTTTTGATTACTTGAATTGTTTGTTTGTATAAAATACACCATAAATTTTTTAAGCGTAAATGTGCATTTTATAATGATGAGAAATATTAATAAAATGTCTATTTGAAATCAAATGAATGAAAATATTGAGCATGACATTAATGAAAAAAAGTTTTTTAAATGTGAATCTGCATTTTCTCATGTCAAGCATGAATCATTAGAAAATCAAGAACAAAGTATTTGATTTGTACATAATTTAATTGCGCCTCCTAATTCAAAATGTATGCATCTGGCTCTAAAGAAAACACCCTTCTTCCCCATCAAAAGAGAAAGACGAACTCCAACTCTCCCAAGTATATATATATATATCACTAACATATTATATATGTGCCCTGCCAATTAAAAGAACTACATATTGTCTTATAAACATCCTCAAATAATAAAAAAAAAAAAAAATCAATTTATCTATTAAAAACCTAAATAAGATTAAAAATGAAATAAACTACCAGCTACAACTTAGTTAAACAATAACAACTTGAACTCTGTTCCATATGTACTGTAGCAGATTTCAATGGTAGAAGTTGTGTATAATGTCAGACATAAAGGAGTATATACAAAAATTATACACTATTATTCAACTTTTGAATAATAACGACCCAAATATTCATTTCTCTACTATTTTAAGATTTTGAAATAATCCTGCCGAGTGAGGCAGCTGGTTGATGGTGGGTCCTGCAAAATTGCTGAAGAGGATTTACTTCTCAGAAACTCTAATCAAATCCAAGATTGAATGGGATAGTTGCATTTGAAAGAATTTACACCACTTATGTGTGCAAATATGTCTGAACAGTCTACTATATCCTCTTCTTTCACCATCACCTACATGCCGAATAAAAAAACTTTAAAAAAAATCCCTCACGTTGAATGTACAAATATGACATCGAGTAATTAGGTTCATATGAAAAGACACTATATAACATTGGATAATGTAAGAACCAAACATAAGTTAATGTTGAGGCATGTCATGTCGAGTACTACAAATCAAACATTCCGTGAACGTTGTTATTGTGGTGGATAGGGCACCGGGGTGGGAGGCGTGAGGTCGAGGAGAAGAAACATGGTAAGAAGAACGGTTATGTTGCAATTTTACCTTGTCTTGGTGGTGAGGGATCTGAGTTGCAAACAGACTTACATCCTCATCTGTGTCTTCTTCATGGTTGCTACTAGCAGTTCTTGCAGCCTCTCCAAGTTCATCATTCTTTGCAAACCTTCCTCTAACACGAGGCCTGCTGTCTGCAAGTGTTTTGCGACACGCATACTGCAAATATATTTGACCAAACTATATTTGTCAATTCCTATAAACGATATTGTATACATATTTTCTCTGCAAACATGTTTAAATGAGTTACATTTAATTTAATTTTTTTTAACTTTAGTAACATTTTTTTTCTTCGAAAACAATGTCTTATAGGCCACGGTAAATAGGACTACAGGACAATTAACCCAACTTTTCATTTGAATATTTTCCTTAATCAAGTTTAGTCCTTTCAACTTCAATACATGTTGATGTGGAATTTTATTCTAAAAAAGATTATTGTGGTCTCAGTTGCACTGGAAGGTTCTCAATTGAAATAAAAATGAATTTGAGAAAAGAAAGGGCTTCCTATTAATCCGGTGGGCTGTTCATTTGAGATAAAAATAAGTAAAACCTTAAACTAACCGAGTGAATAGCCTTCTGTTTTGTCAAGTTCATTTACTACATATAGATACCTTAAATGCTCTATATGGGTTTCGCGACTTTGCTGCGCATTTATCGTGGAACATTGACACTTATCACAATACTAGGTGAAAAAAAATAGAAACATGGGCATTCATACATGATAATATATTAAATACATACATATACATGCAATTACTTCATTAAGCCTCCGTTTGGGATGGGAGGATTTTATACACCGTTTAAGTTATAAATATATAAAAAAGAGTGATGGATAAGTACCCAGTTGTGAGGGGTTGAAAACAAGTTTAATAATTTATAATTGATTTATAATTTTAGCCAAACGAAAGCCAAAGTAGAGAGATTGAGAGAGAGACCTTAATTTTCTTACTGAAATTCCTTTCATTTCTTTTCTTCATGTATCTATGGATTTTCTTTTTCCTTTCTTCAACGGAGAGTTTGCCCACCTTGAAAGTAGAATCTTCCAAGCTCGAAATCTCTGATGCCAAAGGAGGAGAATTTGGGTCTCCATGGGCCATATGCTGGTTCTCGTTATTAAGTGCCTTAATTTTCAAAACAAAAATGAGAACATAAATAATATATTAATTTTAAAATATTACACAGAGGACTGGACGTAGGTACAGTTATATTGTACCTGAAGATCACTAGGGCAGTTAAAGATCCTTGATATGGTGTCAGGGAGGAAGAGTCCACCATTATCACCCTGGAAATCCGGTTCTTGAGGTTGAAGTTCAGTTCCCATAAGCAAACTACTCACTGTGAGAATTCCAGAATTTTCCGTAGAAAATGGCGTATTCATGTTGCCTGCAGGAAGGTACTGTCCCATAATCGGATCCATAATTTCGCAGGAAGGCGTTAAAGAACTCAACCGCATGTAAGAAGGCATAGAAGATAAGCATTCTTCATCGTAAGCCGGTGGCAGTGGCGGAGGCCCCAGGAGTGGCACCGGAGGTGGTGGCTCAGGAGGGTAGTGAGAGATTGATCCATCCACAATATCTCCAGTAGAAATCTGGTTATTCAGCGACAAAAAGTCAAATTTTTCTTGATTATTGTTGTTGTTGAAGTATTCAGGAACTGAAAAGGTTGGAGAAGGGGTGAAATCTATGGATGCAGAAATATCGTTATCAATATCTTCAGCAGAGTCGAATATTATGGAGAAGTTGCCGTTGTTTTTAGTGTTGGTGGGGGAGATGGTGGAGGTGACAGTGGGCTCGGAAGGATTCATGGCACAGGTGAAATTACTCATATCTGTAGTAATGGAAAGATTTGCTGGATATGAATAGTGTTCTTCATAGCAGCAATTTGAGCTTGAAGCAACTTCAGAATTTTGTAGAGTTTCTGGAAATAATTCAGACTCGCAAAATTCCAAAATTTGGGCACCAAGTGGGCTCCCAATTTCTTCCTGAAAAAGGAATGAAAAATAAAAAATAAATATTTTATGACAAAAAATATTGATTAGAACATATGAAATAAAATGTCACAAGGCAATTCATTATATTACATACATACGTATGCTCATCAAATATTTTCATTGAGAATGCATGCGGGTGTACGAGAAAACGAAAACATTCAAGGGTGTTTGGTAGAGATTAAAATTAGATTTTTAGTTGATTGTGATACAATTTTTTGAAATGTGTGGTTGAAAAGCTGTGTGACCCATAAAGATGTGGTTAATATTGGTTATTTGACTCTGACTGAGATTAAAATCAGATTTTAATCTAGCCCAAACAAGACCTCAATCTACTTAGATGATTTTGCTTTCCACGCACAAAGCTTTCTAAATTTCATCAAATCAAAATAATTTTCATGAAAGGGATCTTGTTGATGATAGATATCTTTTTAACACAAAAAAAAAGTAAGTGCATTTGTGCTCCATGTGACATGCACCAAGTGACGAGGTTCCAAATAGTACCAAAATGTGAAAGGCACATTAAACAAATGGACAAAAAATGGGAACTTTTAAAGAACTATAATAACGTTTTATATCATACATGTGTAGTACTTTCCATTTAGTTGAAGTTCCTTTATCAAAAAGCAATAAGCTGGAAAAGCTAATATTCCAATATGATTCAAAAGAAATGAAGGAGTTGGTAGAAAAATATTTTCCAAGTGATAATTAATTCTTGCTTAATTGGCATAATCCATTTACTAATTAATAATTTCCACAAACAAAATATGAGCAAGAAATAGCTGAAAGGCTTCAATTAAAACCATTTGGAACATAAAGGGTTTCTTGGAAAAACATATTAATATACGTATACGTATCTGCATATGTATGTATGTATGTATGTATGTATGTATGTGTATGTGTGTGTGTTTGCCAACATGCTTAAAAAAGATATAAAATAGAAGAACAACAACATAAATAAATGCATGCACATTCAAGAAAATTGAGAACAATTACAGCAGGAAGCTGTTCTTGTGGATAAACCAAGTTCTGCAACATTCTTTTCTTTATAAACCTTGAAGATCTGCTTCCCTAAAAAGCTAAGGAAAAAAAAAAAAAAAAAAAAACATTAATTCTCTCAAAACTTTGTTTTCTAAGCTTGGAATTGGAATGAATGTCCAAAAAAAAAGAAAGAAAGAAAGAAAGAAAAACTAAAGAGAGAGAAAGACTCGCTGCTTCAATTTGCATGGGTAGAGGGGACGAGAGATAAATTAAGAGAGGAAAAAACTCAGTGCATGTAGCATGGAATGGGCATTAAATTTTGGGTTTTTAACGGGAAACTAATGTTTGTTATATAGTATTGAGGGATGTCCGTACGTTGGAGTCAATCCTAGGTTGTCGGTGGACCACACATTTGACACCCCCATGTCTGCCTGGCTGGAATTTTTAACAAGCCAATCTTATGGTGACGCCTGGATCCTGTAGGTTTTGCTGACATGGCAATAGGGGCTGAATTTCTACGAAACAATTTTTCATCTTCCATCTCTCTTTTTGTTGAATAATTTCACAATAGGAGGCCAAGCTGCAACCATGATTGGTCATTTTCGAATAATGTGAAAAGCCTATAAGTAATGGCGTCGTGACATCATAGCTATGTGTACTTTTTGGATGGTGGACCATGATCGAGGCAGAAATGATGAAAGAACAGGAAGAAAATTAGAGAATTTTTCCAAAATTTTAAATCTCTCGCACGAGGAGGCGGGGCACACATGAATTAAATATTGTTAAAAACAATGGGATCCATATGTTGTGTGTATTCGGTCAATATTCGGTAAAAAATTTCATGTACGCATAGCTTGATTGTGATCGAGGGCATAGAGAATATAAAAAATATTATTGTCCATATATTTTAGTTATTATAACATGTAGACGAGTCGAGCATGGGTTATTTTTCGACGGTCGACCTTGATCGAGGTTTGACTAGACCTTTTGGGGCGCTATAGGTCAACCTCGACTGATAGAGCCATGTTGGTTGCTAGTGCTCAAGGTCAACCTAAAGCCCCTATTTGGCACTAACATTCAACTTTGGTCAAAAAGGCACGTTTTAGGTAGCAGCTATCTACCTCGGTCAGGTTACATTGGCCTTCCATAATCCCTTTTTGGGTAGCGATTGTTTGGCTCGGCCAGGGTCACATTGGCCTTCCATAATCTTATTTGTGAGGCCAAGTAATGAGGTTCACAGTTGCCTACAATGAGCTAATCGTTGCACGTCACCACTATACTAACTACTAGTATCATAGATTACGAATTTTAAACAATTAAATTTTGAAAGAGAGTCTCGTGGTATCATTTGTTATGGCTGTCACAACATCATACATTTATAAATCTTTAATGCATAACATAGCTTAACACTACTTGGTTGAGAACTATGAAATCATTTTACAACTCATCATTTTCTTATAAGGTTAAGTGCATTAGCCCTATGGGGGCTCCCTACAAATATTTCAATTAACCATTTTCATTCCAATGTTCATTGAAAACAATTAACATTAGGGAAATTACAGCAACAATTCCTAATCTTTTTTTTTTTTTTTTTTGCAGAATTTACCATAACCTTCATTTTGTACCCACAAAGATCTCTAACATTTCATAAATATGCAGTTGGGGTCTATTTGGACGGAACCCATCCAAAACACTGTCATTTGACCTGAAGAATTTTAAAAAATAAGGTATATTGACATTTTTAAGAAGGGGCAATTTCATCCAATCAATATTTCTCCTTTGATTTAAAAATTGAAAAGTAATCAATTATTTCCACAAACATATTCAAATTATACAGAGAGAAAGAGAATGGTCATATTCTATAATGTCTGGTTAAAAAAGTCATGAATCTGAAAACAATGTTGAAGATATTGATTGTCAAATACGAGGCACACTTCCTGAACTTGTCATTGGTGAGTATTTTTGTATTTTTGAAAATAATGGGGCTCTTTGTTATGCATTGAGTTGTGATGTTTCTTCTATTACAATATTGCATGTTTTTTATTGTTTTATAGATTTGTGTGTATCATAAAACGTACAATAACTATAGGTTCACATTATGCATCATGTACTGTGAGATTAAGGTTTGGGCTTGATAATTATTTTCATTGAATTTGTTTTACAATGGAGAATTTTACTTATTTCATCATAAAGCTACACCATGGTGATATATTATTCGCCAAGGTGCGTAATTTTATGTACGAGCATGATAAGATAGCATATCTTGATTACGTGAATGAAGAGTGGTTTAATATATTTCTATTGGACAATATCTTAAAGATGTTGAGATATCCCCAGAAATGAGGTATATCTATAAGGTCGAAAAGAAGAGAATTTGTGGGGCATCGTTCTGGTTGGTGAGGGATGCAAACTTCATGAATTTGTGAGGTTTCTTAGGGATAATAGGATTGCTTAGTTGTGGTGTTTGCTTGTGGTTGAAGTATTGGAATTTCCATAGCATGAAAAGGTGAGAGATGATATTTAGTTTTGGGTGTCGACACAGGTGAGGTTTTTGAAGGTCTAGTGCCCACATTCAAAAGATGTTACATATGCTCGGGGGCATGCAAAGAAAGATTTAGGTCAGGGTGTAGGCCTATGATTGGTTTGGATGGATGTTTCTTAAAAAGTGAACAAGGTGGACAGTTGTTGGCTATAGTTAGTATTGATGGAGAGAACTGTACGTTCCATATTGCAAGGGTTGTAGTAGATGTTAATAACAAAAGAAATTGGGAATAGTTTATAGAACTTTTGATTATTGACATTGGGATGTATAATAGGTGGGCTTGGACCTATTTTTGATAGATAGAAGAGTTTGATAGACTCCATTAACAAATTATGGGAAGTAGTTGAGCATAGGTGTTGTGCAAGATACTTGCACAGAACTTCACTTTGATGTATAAGAGTCTCACGTTGAAAAGTCTATTCTGGTATGCAGTAAGGGCAACAATTATGTTGAGTGGAAGTACAATGCTGAAATGAAAGAAGTTAATGAAAAACCTGTCTCACGGTGGACCATACAACTTTTCCAAGAGCATAGTAAGTGTGACATTCTACTTAACAACTTATGTGAGGCATTCAACTCTTCCATTGTTGTTGTAAGAGAAAAGTCAATTATGTCACTATTGGAGAAGATTAAACACCAACAAATGATGAATATGAATAAAAAAAGAGGCAGCACAAAGATGGGATCGTACTTTTGGTCCTAGAATTATAACTTTAATTGAAAAATCAAAGAGAGATGTAAGATATTTGAAGGCAGATTATGCTGGTGGTGAGAAGTTTGAGGTCAACAATAGAGATGGTATGATATGGA
The DNA here is from genome assembly GCA_019097785.1 of Fraxinus excelsior. Classification (NCBI taxonomy): domain Eukaryota; kingdom Viridiplantae; phylum Streptophyta; class Magnoliopsida; order Lamiales; family Oleaceae; genus Fraxinus; species Fraxinus excelsior. Next base: position 17,191,330 of record CM032644.1, read on the forward strand.
ATATGGACTTGGCAAGAAGGGAATGTGCATGTAGAAAATGGCAACTTATTGGAATTCTTGTGCTCATGCAATCTCTGGTATGCTTTATATGAACATTGGCATACATTAATGCATGTTGCACCAATGAAACTTATTTGAGGACCTATAGCTCAGTCATCCAACCAATGTCAAGTCTTGAGTTATGGCCAGAACTTGGTAGGCATCCTCTTGATCCACCCATAAAAAAAAGAAATAGGCAGGCAGACCAAAGAAGATGGAAAAATGTCACAAGTTGAACACCTACTGGTACACAAATTGCAAGAACTAGTATGAAGATGAAATGTAGAAGATGTGGAGGAATAGGCTATAACAAATGAACATGGACAACCTCATTGCCTACATATTCAAGTTCTCGGCCAAGTTCACGAGCAAATTCTCAGCAACAATCATAAGGCAAGAGAAAAGCATCTATGTCCAATAAGTCTTAGGCATAGGCAAAGAAGAAGGGCAAGGAAAAAAGAACTTAGCTTGTACTGCATCTATGTTATCTTAGACTACGTTTTGTGTTGTCTATGATCTTTTGTAAAGGGTTAATAACATTCTTCACCAAAGATGATCTTTTAATATTTCTGGCAACTATCAATTGTTCTTTTGATGATGTACATTTCAATTGAAGATAAGAAGAATGTTCAGTATTGCAATCCTTATTTGAGTGTTATACATTCGATTTTATGTTTTACATATATATATGGGAAATGGTCAAACCGAACATTGTCAAAGAATTTTGCAAAGGGTTAAAGACCTGAGATACAACTGAGTAAAATGTTTGGTACTTCAGTTACAATATTTTTTAAAGGTTTGGGCCTTCTGATGGAATTGGTTCGAAATGTTTAGGACTTCTTCTGTGATAACTAGAAAACATTCGGGACCGCCTCTAAGACTTATGCCATTTATTTGAGATCATCATTGCATCATCTTCATAACGTTTTCCAAACAAAATTTCTATTCTATTTCTGAATCATTCATTCTCACAAAGAAAGTGAATATAAGAGAAATAAAACATCGAAGCATAGCTAAATAATATGTTTTATTACTAAAAAACAAGTTAGAAGACAACAGATCGCACTATTTGTCACTATAAGGTCCACATCACAACACAAAAACTCAACATCTTAATACCTAACACAAATCTAGATAAAGATTCATTTCTCTAAAACTCATACAAATCCAATGAGTCAAATCTTCCATGCAGTACGACTCTTGAATAGAGAGTGTTTATTTCATATTCCATCTCTCTCCTAACATGTAGAAGTCCAAGAATCAGGTCCTTCGATCTCTCCTACATTGGTGGGTCAACCTAGTCAAGGAAATTACATCCACCCACATCTTGACTTCATGGGCAACTGATAAACCTTCTTCCTGGATTCAAGCTCGTCCATGAAGTCTTCATCTCCATAGATAACCCACGTCTACAGACATTCATCTCTATCTCCTTTCTGAAAAGCGTCTGATAGTTAATGGAGATGAGAAAGAATAAATATTCAACAACGTGGAGGGAAATGTACAATAATTTGAACAGTATCAAAGGAAAAATATTGATTTAACAAAATTGTCTTTTCTTAAAAGGGTTAATATACCCGATTTCTTAATTTTCCAAGTCAACTAATGTTGGTTAGGGACCTCCGCTGACACAAAATGAAGGTTAGAGTAAAGACTGTAAAAAATAGAAAGATTAGGGATTGTTGTTGCAATTTTCCCTTAACATTATGATATGAGACATCGTACAGGAAGAAAAAAAATTGGTTAAATCTTCTACTTCCCTTTATAAATTAGAAAAATGGTGAATAAATGAAAAATAAAGCAATTCGTTAAATGTACTTTTTTGTATTTTCTGATAGCTTTTAATATTATTAATGAAGATATAATAATGCATGTGACCTCTCGCTAATTAAGGAAATTATTCTTTCATTGTAAGTACTTTATTTAAAATCTTTGATGAAAAGTCTTTATGAATCTAACTAATTACAAAATCAAATAAAGAGATACTAATTTTTGTATATGAAAGTAAATTAGAAAATCTAATTTTGTATTAACAGAAATATAGTAAACAATTTATAGTTGTATATGATGGAAATTAACATAATGAAAAGACGAAAAATGATAATAAAGGATTGAATTTTAAACATGAGTCCGTTAAGCAATTAAGGGAATTTTTTGGGACTTGTCTAATTTTTTGATATTTTATCAAAATGAAATTTGTCCATCGTCAATGCTTTCTTTAGATATGACCATACAATTATGCAAAATAGTGGTAGTCCTCTAATATTAAAATACCATTTATGAGATTCTCGACTATATAGAATTTAGGGATAATTGCAACAAAAGTTCCAAACTTTTGAAACATTAACTGACTTTCTCCAAACCTTTGATTTGTTGCAGCCATCATCTCTAACATTTTCAAACATTGCAGGTGAGGCCTTTTTAGATAGTTTCCGTCCATAATCCGTCAGTTGACCAAAAATTTAACTTTGACCATATTTTAATATTTTAAGAAGGGACAAAAAAGTAACTTTATATTTATCACATTAAATAATTAAACAAGAAATAAACCAAAAAAAAAAAATCACCCCCCCACAGCTCAAACTAGTAGTTCTCCCATTCTTCCTTCCATCGACGACTTCCCAGTACACGCGCCACTTTACCAAGTACCCTATACCCCTTTCTCTCTTTCACACACACACACGCACACAAAAAATAGAGGATCAGTTCCATTTTATAAAAGTTATTTCTTTTCTTTTTCTTTATTCCCTCTTAAGTAATTTATTTTTTTTATTTTTTGTACAATTAGATTTTGTACATATTAACATGTGAGTTGTGATAGTGACAATTGGATTTGAGTACTTGGAATGTAGACACCGTCGGATTACAGGGCCTTTCCCGCCTTTTTCTTTTGAGTATTGGTGGTGAAAGGAAGTGATTTGATAAATCCATTCAAGTGTTTTACTGAGAGGGCTTCACTTTTGCAGAAATTTTTCAATTCCCTACGAGTTCGAAGGGAAGCAAGGGATTGGGAATGGTGGGGACTTAAAGGACCATGGATTGCCACGAAACATTCAAGGTCGTGAAATAGCAACCAAATGGGTTTGAGTTAGCGGTGGAGGTGGTTGGAGGTAGAGGAAGAAGACACCAATGGGTGGGTGTGTTTTTTTTCTTATTTCTTATTTAATTATTTAATGTGATAAATTAAAAGTTACTTTTTTGCCCCTTAAAATATTAAAAATATGGTTAAAGTTAAATTTTTGGTCAATTGACGGAATTATGGACGGAAGCCATCCAAAAGGGTCTCACTTGCAATGTTTGAAAGTAACTCTTGTTGATTTTGACTAATTTGTGAACAAGTAACTCTTGTCACGGATCGCAGGTTTGGCTCCCGAGATTTAACGCCTCAAGACTGCCCTTACCTCATTCTGTGACCGGCAAGCCCGAACAACTGGCATACACGCATGCTATGAATATGATATAAGGGAGAATACCTGCATATGATCATATATCATTAGTGCACCAAATGGTAAGATAGGTCTCGCGCCTAGCTGTTAGCGTGCACGGCAAAATGGGGAGCTAAGCATTCTCACTGCGTGACATTCTCCTCCATTCGAATTTGCTTACGTCCTCGTTGCGAAAAGAGAGTTTCGTATCCACACGCATCCATCTCGTTGCAAGGATAACAACGACACCACTCCAAATGGACAGACATCCAAACCTGCAGTAACTCGTACTTGCCGCCTTCGACACCAACTTTCACCCTTCGCCCCTCTGAGCATTGGTTTCTCGGATGGACGGCCTCCAAACAGTAGTACCTCAACGCATGTCGAATTGTACCCTACACGATGCGCTCTTCGAAAACTCCTTGAAAGGCACCTTGGCAATTGCGCAACGCTACCCTCTTCATCCTTCTTCTCCACAATTTCCTTTGTCGTGTCTCGCCAGATTGCTGACACGATCCGTGGCCCAAAATCTTTTCTATGCAAGAACACACGACATTGTCCAATAACAACACCGCATGCTCGAGCGGTCCGGCTATGATACCAACTTTCACGGATCGCAGGTTTGGCTCTCGAGGTTCAACGCCTCAAGACTGCCCTCACCTTATTCTGCGCTCGGAAAGCCCGAATAACTGGCATACACGCATGCTATGAGTAGGATATAAGGGAGAATATCTGCATATGATCATATATCATTAGTGAACCAATGGTAAGATAGGCCTCGCGCCTAGCTGTTAGCGTGCTTGCCATGCCGAATGGGGAGCTAAGCATTCTCACTACGTGACACCAGGACAATCAGCTTTATTGTTAAATTTTATGCAAAAGGAAGCATGAAAATCGAGAACACACTTAAAAGTTGATAGCATCGTTAGAAGAACAGACATAAATCTTGAGAAAAATTACACAGTATTTGAAAATGATCGACAAACTTTTTCTCACTAAAAGTTACATATCCAACCTACTTTCCCCAATAATTAATTGAAGATGAATTTTGCACTCCATGTTATTTTTCGGTTTGTATATTCATAAATGTCATTTTTTGAAAATCTTCGCACAAATATCATTTTTGAATGTTTTTACCCCCTTTACAGAATTTAAACGCCCTACAAGTCCTTCATTAAATGCGATTTGACTACATGAAAAAGTTGCACCAAAAATGTAAAAAGGTCCCAACATTTTGAAATAAAAAAATATGAAAAACCAAAAACTATACACGCGATAATTGGTCTCTCTCTCTCTCCTCCAAAATCTTTTAACTAAAAAACAAATACAAGCCACTTTATCTCACATTCAAAATCTCAAACCCTTATTATGATCACTCCTCTAACGCCGTCGTACTCCAGCCACTCTATCACATCGCGCCAACCACCACCATGTCAGTGGCCACACCAATTGCCACCTACCACCAGGTGAGTCTCCACCCATCTATCAATTGCTTGTTCCACTGTCTAAAGAATAAGGCTTATGCTTCTTTGAATGTGTAGTCCAATGGTGTTAGGTATGTTTATTATTTTTAAGTATGTTGTTGTCAATGGTCATTTTTGGGGAAAAATGGTCTAATCCAATCATATTTAAAATAAGCTGTAGGGACAGTTATTGATTTTGAATTTGGAATGGGTAGTGTAAAAATTCCAGTTTACTTATGTCTATAATTCGAAATGCTTGAAAGATAATGAAGATTTGGTATAACAATATTATTTGTGATTCCTTCTCTTCTATCCAAACAGACTTTCCTTTTCTTTTTGTTATTTTTGTTATTTTTTGGGGTTTGATATGTTATTGGGATTGTGTGATAACTACAACAAAATTGAGATTTCACGACATACAAAAATTTGTCGCAGCAAGTGGCTTAACGCAAAGTTTATCACAGAGATTGTGATGAAAAAATAAGTACAAAGAAATGTAAGGCAACGTAAAAAGTTGTTGTAAAATGTGAGAAATTACGACAAATATGAGAGAAGTTAGGCACCAAAATATTTTTGATGGGAAACTTATGTTGACAAACTTTTATTTCTATCAACAAAATGTTTGTGATGCAATAGGATCTACATTTTGTGACAAAGGAGTAAAAAATTGTTACAAGAAAAACAATTTGCTTGCAATGGACAAAATTTTGCAGTAGATTTTTTACAATGCTCACCCGTAATTGTAGGTTCTAATGATGTTGTATATTAAAAGGATACGATAATGTGCAATGAACGCTGTAAAAGGCCTAAAATGTACGTTGTTGTGAAGTTTTGCGACGTACACCGTTTGTTGCTTTTATTATATTTTGTAACACTTTTTACTTGTTCTATTAACTTCTTTTTGAATTGTAATTTTTTATAACAAGTTTTTTGTTTTTTCGTCTTGCTAAATTTTAATATGTAATACAATCTTTTTTAAAATTTTAATTATTTTTTATCAAGAGGAAAAAATTTATAATTAAAACTTGATAAAATAGATGTCTCAACACTTAAAGCAAGTAAATAAACAAATCATATTCATATATTATTAGAAGCCGGTGACATGTTGAACATTATTGCTGGTTCAGATTGGTGTGGAGACATGTCAACTTGACTCAATACGAACTTATGCGTTAGTTTCTCAAATTGAGAAAGCTTGGCACGCATATATAATAATTCTTGCTCATACTTCTGTATTTGCTCTCAAATGGCTATTGACTCAATATGAATCGACGTCAAATGAACAGAATGGCTTGAGGCAGGTTTTAGACCGTGTCCAAGTCCTCTAATGTAACCTCTAGATTTTCCTAAAACCTCATGTATAATCTCGAGTTCAATGAGGGCCTCAGATCCCTTTGGAACAAGTTTTTCTTTAATCTAAAGCATACTCTCCTAACTAAAGAGAGAAGAAGGAATATATATTAATACGAGAATATACAAAAAAAATGTCAATAAAGATGAATAAATTGTTATTGACTTGATATACATTTTTTACTACCGCATTACCCTGTTCCAATGTGATTGGTACGATAATAATCCAAAGCAAAAAAGAGTTGTCCTATATTACCATCTTACTTCTATCAATGTGACAAATGGTACATGGATTATTCATATATACTTGGTATCCAAGCACAACAAGTATTTTATATGAATTATCTAATGTTAGGTCCACAATGGAGGGAAGTGAAAAAGGTGTAACATAGAAGTATATGTGACATTCCTAAAAAAGAAGATGGTGTTAGTGAGCAAGTATTAGTTCAGGAAAATGAATCATCAGATATTGTATTGCTAATACAACATGAAGTTCTTGACTCTCAAGTACGTCGTAGAGGAGATGTTGATCCATAAATTATTGAAAATGAAGTACTACAAATAGATTTGGAATCAATAAATAAAAATATGAATAATGTCATATATGATACATCGGAAGAGGAGGGTGATACATTGAAGATGAGAAATCTCTTAATGATGATAATGTTGATAGTGATAATGGTATGTAAAATGTACTTTATATGTATTTTTCCGTATTTTTTTGCATAAGGTTTTTATTTTATTTTTAATGACCATCTGCATTTTTTCCTTCCCTATGTAGATTCGAGTACTAGTTGCAATTTTTCTATCTTATGTAGAACTCACAATCTTAGTCTGAACTGCTGAAGAACATGTACGTGAGAATTACAAATATCAAGAATTCTAGAAATAATTGGCTATTTATTTAAGAAACGCGTTCTACATTGTTCAGCACACTTGATTGTTCTAATGATAATATTTTTTGAAGTGTTATGTGTTCCATGGATGCAAAAAGGGGTGTCCTTGCATATCTTCGAGCTCGTATGAGCCTTTTTGTAGGATTCTGATGACTACCTATGGTCATTCCCAATTTGGTCCTGAGAATCTTACATTGAGATCCTTGGTGGCTAGAAAAATCTTTCTCAACACAAAGTTTCCAACTTCAAACCTTATGATTTGTACTTTCTCGATATAATATCCTACACTGCGTTGTTTGTAAATAACCGTCCTTAGTTTGGCATTTTTCCTTTTTCTTCTAGTAAATCAAGTTTAGCACATAGGATTTCATCATTCTTACTTTCTTTAAAATACGTGGTTTGCAACAAAGAAACTCTCATCTCGATTGGAATGATAGCTTCTACTCCAAATGCCATTGATAATGGTGTCTCCCCAGTACTGGTTCGTAACGTCGTTCGATATGACCATAGTACACTTTGGGGTTCTTCTGGTTATGCCCCATTGAGGGCATCAAGTAGAGTGGTGTGTACCATCGCATGCACCCAAAAGTAATACATTAACCTCTAAAACTAATGTAGTAGTGGAAGTTATGGTCAATCCCACGAAGATGATGTAATTCAATATTTTATACTTCTTACAATGATTGAGGGTTTTTATATGCAAATAATTGTAACAATGAAAACTAAATTAATGAAAATAATCAAAACATTAACATTGGTCTAAGTTGACATCCACCGTTGAAAATCCACATTTGATCATAAATGCAAGAATAATTCAATTCATATTTTGAATATTCACCGTTGGAGTTATTTTCCTATCTCCCCTTATTTATAATTAATTAGAATAAAAATAGCCCTATTAACCCTAATTACCAAACAACCTAAGGCAAGCGCTCTAGATTCAGTTTGATAATCGCAGTACGAATTAGAAAGATCGATGAAGCTAAACAACACAAGCACGAGCGGTTGCATTTAATTTAGTTGAACATTCTTCCTAAGATTTAACAATTTCTGACGCAATGAATAATTAAATCTTAATTGCTTCACAAGTTAAAGGGATCAAATAATTTTGGATTTGATATTCAACTTAGCGGTAGATTGTAATGAATAACAAACTAGTAGGCCTCCTAACAATTATATGCAACAATTCATGAAATAAATGCAGAAAACATTCCATACACAAAATAAGAATTAAACAATAAGAAAAACTATTTAAATCTCACAATATGTGATTCTAAAGCTTCAATTTCCTTTAACCAAGTATAAAAGTTTAGTTACAATTCATGATTCCAAGAGAAAAATAATGAAGAATGGAGATGGGAGACATTCTATTCGTTCTATAGTTGCAAATCACGTATTTAAAGTTGTTTTCATAGGTAGTTGACTTAAATTCGGAAACTAGAATTCTCGTGTCAGAAATGAACTATTCAGCTGCATGGTAGTAAGTCATGCGGTCGCATAGAACATTGAAAATGGACTCTGAAGCTCGCTGAAGTACCATTAGCAACCGCATGGAATTAAAGCTATGTGACCGCATAGTTATAAGTTTCTTCCGTCGAATAGCTTTCAGTATCTTGGTCATATTTTCCATTCCTGATATTCAATTGAGATGATTCAAGATGTGTTGAAAAGATATCTCATTACTTTAGATATCACCTTCCAATTTGATTGTTTTCCATGCAAAAAAATGGATCTCAATATAAGGCTGAAAACTGCTAAATAGAGTTTTCGATTGAAAATTGATGTGTGATCATACTTTGATTGTATTTAATCCATTTGATGTCTTCTTTCATCAAATTGACTCTAACACTCTCAAATATTTATCGTGAGGTTCCACATAACTTTTGAGTATTTGCATTTCAATCCACAAACTTCATTTTCTTTCATTTTGAACCTTATTCGCTTATTTCTTCCAAATTACACCATATTCATATAATTGCCACCTAAATAAAAATATGATGTAATTAGTACATTTTAGCATTGATTAATAATATGAGCACTTAAAATAAGGACAGAAAAATATGCATTTTACATTTCCAACGCACTCTAATTGACTGCACATAGATTTTCGTAGGCAAAACAACCTCTTGTCCATAAGTAAGTTGGAAATGAGTAATTTTGGTACTTGAATGGGGTGACGTTCTATAAGCCCACAAGGCCTTGTTCAAACATTCGTGCCAATTTCTGACATTTTCATCTATTCTTTTCCTTAACAACTTCAACTTGCCCATTTGGTTGCGGATAATTTGTCGTGGAGAAGTGTTTCTTGATGTTGAATTCTTCACAAAAGGCCATTAACCGTGTGTTGTCAAATTGTTTTCCATTGTTAGTGACAGTGGAATGAGGTATGCTAAACCTATAGATAATATATTTCCAAATGAAGTCACTAGTCTTTCGTCTATTATTTTAGTCAAGTGTTTAGCCTCTATCCATTTAGTGAAATAGTAAACAGTCACTATTGCAAATCTAATTCCTCCTTTGCATGTAGGCATTGGACCAATTAAGTCCATCTACCATTTGGAAAATGGTCATGGACTGATAATGCAAGTGAGTTCCTTCAGAGGACCTTGAATCATTAGGGCTAGGCATTGACATTTGTCACATTTCTTGATGAAGATCAAAGCATCTTGACTTAACATGGGCTAGAAATATCCCTGCATGACGATTTTGTGAGCCAGTGATTGTTCCCCAACATGGTTCCCACATATTCCCTCATGTATCTCTTACAAGACATATATAACATTTTCTTCGTTCGAAAACTTCAACATGGATTAGCTTAACCTCTTTTATACAAGATATCATCAATGAGAGTGCACCTAGATGATCTGATTCAAAGCATTCGAGCTTTTATAAGATATGCAAAGCTTGTTTCGTGACTAAAGAACTGAATGATTTTGTCTATCCAAGAAGGCTTGGGATCTATGACCATGGACGTTATCACATTGCCATCTATGGTAGAATATTTGACCTTTCCTAAAGGAATGTTGTTCAGCTTGTTTATTCCATCGCTCTTTGCTAGCCTAGCTAGTGCATCAGCGTGATTGTTCTAGGATCGAGGCGTTTGTGTCACTTTAGCCATATTAAAATTTAGCAGTTCCTTGTGTAAAATTCGAATATAGTTGCACATTCTATATTCTTTGATTTGAAACACCTCGCTGACCTAATTTACTACGAGTTGGGAATCATTGTAGACTATCATATAGGATATCCTCAATTATTTAGCCATTCTTGGTCTACCAATCAATGCTTCATATTCAACTTCAATATTGGAGGCTTTGAATTCAAATGTGAGGGCTTGGCAATAACATGGACGATCTGGATTGATAAGGACTATCAATGTTCCTAATCGAGAATATGTAGATGATCTATTGATAAATAATTCCCAAGGACTATGCACGTTTTTGCCTTGAATGGTTATGCGTGGTTTTTACGAGATGTCAAATTGTACAAGCTTCACTGCTAAATTTACAAAATGCACTATGGTTTCTATAGGACTTGCCTTACAATATAATTGGTCAGGACGTTAAGGGCGTAAACAAGTTTTTTCATAAGGGAATAGCATATCTCGGCATTGCAATGCTTTGCTGACATAGTAAACAAGGTGTTGTACTTCGTTTTCCTTCTAATGAAGACAACACTTAAAGTGTGTTCTAAGACCACCAAATAGAGTTATAAGATTTCATTGGTTTTGGGTTTAGGTATAAGAGATGGCCCGGCCAGTTTCCTTTTTAGTTCTTCGAAGGCTTTGACATTCTTAGTCTTATTCTGGCTATTTTTCACCTCGAAGCTTATCGGAGAAAGGTTTGCATGATTGTAAATTTGGACACAAACCTACTTAAGGCTGCGATTCTCCTAATTAAGCTTTGAATTTCTTTAGGTTTAGTTGGTGCTTTCATCTCCCTGGCAGCTTGCATCTTCTTAGATTAGCTTTGATTTCTCTATGATCCACTATGTAACTTAGGAACTTATCAGAGCCTACACCAAAAGAGAATTGAAGGGATTAAGTTTCGTTTTATAATTTCAGAGTATCTCAAGCATTTCGGAGTAGTGTTGGACATGGTCTTCGACGGACATGCTTTTTATTAACAAGTCATTGACATAGACATCTATGATTTTGCCTATTTATTTGGCAAACATGGAGCTGACTAGGTGTTGGTAAGTAGCACCATCATTTTTCAAACCAAAATGTATTATTTTGTAGCAGTATTGGCCCCTATCAGTCTTAGTTGACACATGAAGAACTCATAACATTCTGTATGTCAACATTCTCAAGTGGATAAAGATATATTGCATTTTCTATAGCCATATTCTAACATTGTACTATCCCCAACTTGCGTGAAAACATCATCCAATGAAGCATTCAAAGGGTAGTATTGGTGGAACCTCCCTGCGTAAGGGAGAGGTCGTTCAAAATCATTTTTGTATTTCCTTCTTTCGGGGATAGATCTTACTATCTGTCTTGGAGCATTTTCACCCCTACTTTAGGTATGTCATTGTTGCAGGGCCCTGCCTCAATTTATTACATCATATGACTTCTAGTCCACTTGGGGTTGAAAACTTCATATAGTAATGGTAAATGGAAGCGTTTGCCTTTAGCTTATATAATATAAGTCTCCCAATGATTGCATTGTAACCAGATGTTATGTCTATGACTATGAAATCCACAATAGTTCTTATTTGATAAGGAATGTCTCCTAGCTCTACAATCAGGGAGATTTGTCCCAACGCCTCAACAGTTTTTCCAGTGAAATCTTGAAGTTTCCTGGAGTAGGGTCGTAGGTACTTCTATTGGATTCTCATTTATTCCAAAGTCTTGGCATAAAGAATGTTAAAAGTGCTTCTGTTATCTATAGGAGTTTGTTGAACACTAATTCTGACTACAAGTATGGTTATAACCAAAGTGTTACTCTAGTTTTGCATGTCTCCTTGGGAATCCTATTCAAAAAGTCCAAACCATTCATAATACTATATGGTTGTGAGATTTGACTTGTGCTACTCGGCCACATAATTTTTTTATATCCGTGCTTCTTTGGCCTACTTTTTGCGCTCTTTCCTAGAACCTTCAACACATTAGTTTCCTCTTACTAACATTCTTATCTCAGTCCATTAAAGGTTTCTAGCGGGCTGATATATAAGGGCAGCTTGAGGATTAACTTATGGTTGCGTATGGGAAGTTTGAATTGTTTCCCTAGGGTTAGATACAAACTCCTGTAATTGCCTTTGACTGAAGAGAGCCTCCACTTGCTCCTAGAGGTCTTTGTAATCATCGGTGTTATGTCCAGTCGATTTGTCGTAACGATGATACCTATTCTGGTGAGGTCCAAGCGTATTCTTTTTCATCGGAAGAGGTTTATAGAATACCTTCTTACCCAACTTGAATAAAAACCTCCTCCAATGAGATGTTCAAATGGTGGTATTGGTAGAACCTCTTTAGATAAAGATGAGGTCATTCAAAATCCCTTTTGTCTTTCCTTCTTTTAGGGGTAGATCTTTTCTTTGTTCTTTTTTCTTTAGATTGAGGTGATTAATTGAGATCGACATTAACCACCTTTTGTTCCGATGTGGCTTCTTTTATGCAGATATTTTTTTAGCTCGATTGAGGAATTCATGATACATTTTGGTCCATTTTCATGAACAAACTACAAGAACCTTATTTTTGGTCTCAAGCCAGAGAGGCCGACCATGAGGGCTACATCATCAGATATATTTTTTTACCTCCATTGACCGTTTATTGAATCTGCCAAAATAACTTGTTAATGATTCATTCTTTCCTTGCTTAATGTAGACAAGGCATTCATTGGGATGGTTCTAGCACTAGAACCTAGAAATTGGTTTAGAAAGGCGTTTGCCAAGACCAATTTTTAATAGACATTTGGTATAATTTTTGACTAACCTTTGTGCCATGTCCTCTAATGTTAGGGGGAAGGCTTTGAACATGACAGCATCATTGGCTCTTTGCAGTTCCATCTAAGAGGTATATCTTGCAAGATGACTAAGGGATTTTCTTCTCCATCTATCCAGTGAATTGTGGAACCTTCAATTTTTTAGGCAATGGTTCGGCTAGCACATCATCTGCGAAAGCAGAATGGCAGCTTGTGGAATAGTCTTCTAAAGTACCTTTATGTCTTACCTCCAGGTCGGCTATATGCTTCTTTAATGAACTTATTTAAGGTATTTTGCATTTAGTGAGGTCCTCTAGATTAAGATTAGTTTAATAGTCCTTTGGGGATCGAGATCATTGTGTCCCCTGTCTATCGAACGCATTTCGTATCCTCTTGATAGTTCATTTGGGGGTAAAAGACTCTTTACCTCGTCAATTTTTCTTTTAAATGATTCTCCTTCTGAGAAGTGTAAACCTCTTTTAGCGAAAGATCGTCCTATCTTTCCCTTTGCTGGAGATTGAACCTCAGTTTCAGCAAAGAGGAAATTGTAACTTGCTTCAATTCCATTCAATGAACGGTATTAGTTAAACGTTCTATCGTGTCTTTCATGGTAAGAAGTTTGGTATTTTCCTTCCTGGCTAATTAGTTCCTCTTTTGGAGATTCTTTGGAACATTGGTTCGATGGGGCAAGTATGAGATTGATTTTGGGACAACAAGCTATCCGTCATGAATGTCTTTTTGACAAGCAGGTGTAATTCAATGAAATATTTTTGTGGAAAAGATGTGATCTATATTTTTGTAGCACTTACAATCTTAGTCTAAACTGCTGAAGAACATGTACGTGGGAATTACAAATATCAATAATTCTAGAAATAACTAGCTATTTATTTAAGAAACGCGTTCTACATTGTTCAACACACTTGATTGTTCTAATGATAATATTTTTTGAAGTGTTATGTGTTCCATGGATGCAAGAAGTGGTATCCTTGCATATCTTCGAGCTCGTATGAGCCTTTTTGTAGGATTCTAATGACTACCTATGGTCCTTCCCAATTTGGTCCTGAGAATCCTACATTGATATCCTTGGTGGCTAGAAAATTCTTTCTCAACACAAAGTTTCCAACTTCAAACCATATGATTTGTACTTTCTCGTTATAATATCCTACACTGCGTTGTTCGTAAATAGCCGTCCTTAGTTTGTCATTTTTCCTTTTTTCTTCTAGTAAATCAAGTTTGGCACATAGGACTTCATCATTCTTACTTTCTTTAAAATACGTGGTTTGCAACGAAGGAGCTCCCATCTCGATTGGAATGATAGCTTCTACGCCAAATGCCAATGGTAATGGTGTCTCCCCAGTACTGGTTCGTAACGTCGTTCGATATGACCATAGTACACTTTGGGATTCTTCTGCTTATGCCCCATTGAGGGCATCAAGTAGAGTGGTGTGTGTTGTCGTAGTCACCCAAAAGTAATACCTTAATCTCTAAAACTAATGTAGTAGTGGAAGTTAGGTCGATCCCACGAAGATGATGTAATTCAATATTTTATGTTTCTTACAATGATTGGTAGGTTTTTGACAATTAGATGTAATTCAAGGGAATATTTTTGTGGAGAAGATGTGAGCTTTTTTTTTTCGCAGCTCTCCTTCTAACACCAAACCGTTGACATTTGAACTTGATTTGGACGAGTTTATCAACTTAATTTGTATTAAGGATGAGGTGGTTTAACTGGAATAGCAGAATGAGTGGAAATGTTGTGGACTTTTGTCTTGCATTAACTTTTGTCTTGAATTAACTAATATACTAGTGGAAATGTTGTGGACTTTTTCATGGTCCCTCCAAGGAGACCATGAGTTGCCTTTTATAGCTAAAAATAGGGGAATTGGTCGACTTCGTAACATCTCCTACTGTGTTTAGATGGGGCCTCCGATGTTAGTTATAGTGTTTTCCTTATGTAGTATGCCAAAATCATTCAAATAAAGGGCCTTTTATCGGAAGACGAGGTCGGCCATGGCAATTCATCTTGATGTTTGGGATAGATGTTGTTGTTCTTTATCATTATAGTACTGTGATAAGTTGGCTTTGAGGTGCTTAAATCAGCCATGCCACGTGTTGCAAGGAAGTTGGGCGAGGTAAAGTGATAATGTTATCCTAATCAAATCATTAATTATGTTGTTCCGCAATCACGATGGGATTTTACCGAGTTGTTAGATGGAAGTTTCCGAATTGTTAATAGGATGAGGTGAATGTTTGATTACAAAATTCATTCTAGGGTTGTTACTTAGTGGTTGATGCTCTATTAATATCCTCATGCAAACAATAGTCACTCAACTTCTATTTTTGTATTAGTTTAGATGCTCCATCTCTCTAAAGTATTAAAATTTCTTACTCATGCGATATAAATTATTAGGTTGCTTAATTGAGTAAATTAATGCATTAGTTGTCTTATAAAAATGTTCATTCTTCTAAAATATCTTGCTTTGTCAATCCACATCCCTCACTTCTTTATTTCACATTCTAGGGAGTTGGCCTTTTGGGACTACCTTATCTTGCTTACTGTGAATATTGAAAGAACTGGCGATTAGCCTGATAATTTGAATACGGTTATATGTATTGGTTTTTTAAAAAATAGGAGTGTATTTTGCTAATCTAGATGACAAGGCTAATGTATTAACGAAATAGGGATGGAAACGGGACGAATCGAGGCAGCATTCCCGCCTCGTTACCCATTTAAGGCAGGGTGAGGCCCTTGCCCTGTTTACTACCCCGTCTAATTTTAATTTTTTTATTTTTTGATAATTTATTTTTATTGCCCCCATTCATTAGACTTAGACAAATAGTTTTAGTTGCCATTTTCTATTAGACTTAATGAAAAATTTCATTTAAAGTATTGAATTCTAAAAAACAAACATTATAAAAAATTTAAACGAGGTGGGGTGTGGCGGTTGTTACCCGTCCTCGTCCCGAACCCGTCCCGGGGGCAAAATTCTCGACCCTATCTCCGTCCTGAATACACGATTAAGTGGGTTATCCCCACCCCGTTCGAGAGTGGGGCCCACATATATCAAGTTTGTCGAGTTTTTTTGTCATCCCTATAACAGAATTTACAACTTAAATCATCATTTGTGTCATAAAAGATGGA
Source organism: Fraxinus excelsior (assembly GCA_019097785.1). Lineage (NCBI taxonomy): Eukaryota > Viridiplantae > Streptophyta > Magnoliopsida > Lamiales > Oleaceae > Fraxinus > Fraxinus excelsior. The sequence continues at coordinate 17,207,566 of CM032644.1, forward strand.
TGTAGGAGGAATTTTTAAATTGAGGGAAAAAAATAAGGAACAATGTGTTGACCTATGATTGACATCTATCAAATTACATTACATCTCTAACAAATTGATTTCAATAAGGAATGTTTTGATTATCACAAACAAATTACATTTATCTCTAACAAATTGATTTCAAGTGTCTATATTGATTATTGCATAAAGTCAATGACACGAAGTTCAAGATCAAATAAATTTGTGTACGGAGATCAACATGGAAACAAATTTGCAAAATCGTATGAAGAACAATATTGAAAAACACACAAAAAGTAGCTTCAACAAGAATCTAGACAAAAGTCGATGAACGATCAAGTAATGCACGCCAAGATGTCAAAACATTGTACTTAAATGTTTCGCATTCATGTAAAGGTAAAATGCTTCAACATTTAGCAAATGATCACTAAAAGCTCAAAGTGAATTTTTATGCATAAGAAAAATTATATTCAAAATCAAATGAGTGCATAAAATCTTTATTGAGTCACTTAACTTGAAAATAATACGTGAGAAAATATTTCAAGAAAATACATTAAACGAAAAATCACGTAAGAAGACGTCCGGGGGCAAAATACCCATCCGGACGTTTGGATGACCCCAACAGTCATTTTTTTTTACCGTTCTGACTTTTTCAAACGGCTAGTAGATTATATGATCCAAACGTCTGGATGTCTTGTCCAGACAGACAAAATTTTGGCCGCTTTGAGGGCTATAAATACCTTACTATTTCTCCCTTTTGCACCAACTATTTTTGAGCATTAAAGTGAAGTTTTTATTGATCACAATTACCTTATTTCTCATCTTATATAAATCAAAAGCATTTAAATCTTGAAAAACGTTTGAACGATTAACTTTGTGAAAATCTTTAATTCTTCAAGAAGTTTTTCACTCCAACACTTTTAGCTATACTCATTGCCATCTATTGAAATATTTGTCTCTTCTCTTCTTGTTATAAACTTTGAGTCTATCATTCGACAAGAAGAGAAGATTTCATTTGTAAATTCATTTTGAATTGAGGGTCGTGTTGAACTCTCGAAAAGTTCAACGTTGTAAAAGAATCAGTGCTCCTTGTTTGTAAGTCACTGGAAGCGTTGTAAAGAGTTAGATTACACCACAAGTCAATTAACATAGTGAAAAATGCCTTACTCGTGATGGAGAGATTGGTAACGAGGGACGTAAATTATTGCTTTAGATCGAACCTCCATATTATATCGTTTGCACTTTCTAACTCTTTTACTTAACGTTTTACTTTGTGCAAGGTTTTATAATTTCAACTACGTGCTTATTTGTGTTTAGTTTATTTCTTTATCATTTGTGTGATCATTATATTAAAATCTTAAATAGTTAACGAAAAAGTTTTAAAAATCAATTCACCCCCTCTTGGTTAGCCAATCTTGGGATTTCACAATGTTTTCATGTTAATCTTAACTTCTACTTAATTATCTCAAGTATAAAGAAGAGAATCACAATAAATTTGTTTTACTAAGAAATGTACTGTGAAGTTGATAAAAGCAATTTCATTTGATCTATAATGGTGCTTTACAAATGCCTCCATTTGCTTATAGAAAAGCTCTAGGAATTAATAAAACTGTAAATCAATTACTTTTTGTTTCACGGGTTTTGTCGCTAACAATTAAAAAATGAATCAGATTTGTGTAAGGAACAGACCTCTTGAGACAAAGTCCCAAAAATGGGTGTTTTTATTGGCGAAGATTTACAATTTGAAACAAACGAAATGCCTCCAAGGAGCGCAAGCACATGAGTACTAAAAGAGGAATTTTAAAGTTACACTAAGAAATTGAAATTACATATTCTCTGTTGAGAGTTTTTGATTCGGAACCCTTCTTCTATGTCTTCACTTCCTTTTTATATTTCCTTAGTGACTTTTGGGTAATAAAATCGCTCGAAACTGCTCAATTACTCTGTAACTATCAACTCTCTTCATGATAATCGACTTGTTGGAGAGATGTTATCTCATAACCGTTGCCATTACTTTTGCATTTTAACTGCCCATCTTTGAATCGTGGGGTATGTCGAATTTGTCTAATAACCGCTTCCATAACTGCTGGATTAGATGACCATAACGCCTTAGATTTGTCTAACTCCTGAGTGATTTAACGGTTTGAGTGATGATAGGACTATCGCTCTGGGCGATCATATGGCACATCATTTGCTCAACCTCTGGGCGTCTTGCAAGTTTGGGCGATGATGTTTCTTGGTTCTTGGGCTTCTATTAGATTCATGAACATGTCTATTTAGGCATTTATTCTGGACTTCCGAATTGGGCTTCACACCTTGGACCTTTAATCTTGGACTGCAGTTTTCGTTTATCAAGTGAAAATCTTATGAAATTATTTTCACTGTCTACAATTTCATACACGCCTAACTATTCAACCGAAAATCTTATGAAATTATTTTCACTGTCTACAATTTCATGCACGCCTAACTATTCAACCTTTACTTGAACGACGTCCTTGTAAGTGAGGAACTTGAAACCAAACACAATTTTAATCAAAAGAATAAATTATAAACTACTTTTAACGAAACCCAAATATAGGCATAGCGCTGCTTTAGAACTTCTTTCCTTAGGCTAGAAAAAGCCGTTTTAAACTGTGAAAGCATTTACTATTGTCAATTGAAAATAAAATAAAATTAATTTAGCATTGTTTAGAATTCGATACACAGAGCCTATGACTTTTAAATTAAAACTCTGTTTTCCGCATATTCATTTACAACCACGCATTCACACAATAAAATATTCTGTACATAATTTTTTGCTACTTTTTAGCCCCTATTTGAGGAAAATGAAGTTTTGAATAGTGAGTTTAGGAGATCGTGTGCAGTTAAAAGGTATGAAAAAGTTTTGAATTTATATACAAATTATTTTATTATGTGAATGTGTGATTGAAAATGAGTATGTACAAAAAAAGATTTTGAAAATATTGGTTGTCAAATAGGGGTTTAACTACATATTTTTCAAAAATTCACTATTTCAAACAAATAATGGCCACCAAACAGGGGGCTAAATTAACTCGATAATTTAGTACGTATCAAATCCTGAACAAGGCTGAATTAATATAGTCAAGTTTTCACTTGATAAAAATAAATGTTTATACAGTTTTACTTTATTAATTCCTACAGCATTGTCAAAGTAAAGGAAGGCATTTGTAAAGCACCACTATATATCGAATGGAAATGCTTTTTGTCAACTTCAGAATACATTTTGTAGCAAAACAAATTTATTGTGATTCTCTTTTTTTATTGACGCAGAACGGAAGTAACAAAATTTACTAGCGTAAATCTTGAAAACAAGAAAACTGGAATTCTCCAAGAACAAAATTTTATTAAATTCAATAATGACGGGAAAACGTCCAAAAGCCTTTAAATAGGTATTACAAGAAACCCTAAAAACATAGAAAATGAAATCGTTCCAAAAATAACGAAAATCTAAAACGGGAAATACGAAATTGATCATTCGGGGGCTTAAACAAAGTAATTTGGCTAAAATCACGAGATATCTATGCCCTGAATCCAACTTTTCAGGCCATTTCCAATCAACCTACCAAATTTCAGCCCATTCCGACACCGTCGCGACAAATGACAAAATTGTCCTTGACGCGATTTTTCTTTGCCAATTTTCTGTCAAGTATTTCCATAAACTCCAAAACTAGTTATCCTACATCATTTATACTTCATTCTGCCAAAAAAATTAAAAAAAAAAAAATACATAGAAGTTAAAGAAAATGAAAGCATTGTTCCTTAATGATTTATTCACGATTCCTTAGCCAACTGCAAGCTTAAACTCTGGTGCATGTTGTTAAAAAAAAAAAACACTACGAACTCGATATTTTAGATACTTCAATGAACATCTTACGATGAGCGCGGAAAATTCTATCCTACCATTTGCGAGATTGTTTAATTTAATTGAAATTCTTACTCTGAAGCATAAAATTTTATTCATCTTTCCTATATCAAGAATTTTCAATTTCTCTTCTACTTAGGAACATTTTTTAGTACCATAAAATTAGTTTACGCGTAATTTTTAGACCTCCTTAATCTAAATTGTGAAAACGAATTTGTAGGAGAGCGTAAATAACTTTTAAAAAAAAAAAAAAGATAATAACTTAGTGTCACATATATTAAATAAATAATGAAGTTTTAATTTTCATGATACAAGAAGTTCGTTCGATTAAAACACCCGACCCCACCACTAGTCTCTCTATCCTTTTTCTCCATGGAACCCTAAGATTTTTCCTCACATGTTCATGTTCATATCCCTAAAGTTAATACAAATATCTTTAACAGGTTCATTATTTTGGGCCACTATCTGGAGGAGAATCAATACAGTTCCTAATATGTGTGACGCTGTAAAGTCTTCACCTCTTAATCACATTCAAACCGTATCATTCTCAACACGTACTGATCCTAACCACTTACCCACCTAAAGAATTATTTGGGGACCCGCGTCTGGATTCTTACACGATTTTTTATTTATTTTTTATACCCAAGTGTCCACCTTCGGCGACTAATCCTGGAGTCTACGCCTTGGCCCCTCAAAACGTAGATCGGTAAACCGCGAAATATATCCCAAACTGGTCAGGGTCCAAGAGTCCTCCCACTGATCTACCAAAATGCCGAGCGAGTCAACATATATTGCATCTTGCCTTCCAGGAGAGTGCTTTCCAAGAGCCCCAAAAATCGAACACGCGACCTTTGAGCTGTCGCAACTAAGAGCACATTCCTTTGCCAGTTGAGATGTGCCCCGGGGAGCCTTCTTACACGATTTTTATTGCGACTTGAGGTATGTAAAAGTTTAAACTTGTTAAAAAGTATTTCAAGTGCTCATATATTAGTTACTATTGTGATTATTATTTGATGCACGTTCAAAATTGTGGCTCATTTGAGCACACCAATTTTTAAAATTCGGAATGTTCATTTGAGCTTTAGATTGATCAAATTACTCGCCTGAGTTTAATGTTAAAAGGTTGACATTATGCCCATGTTTGGTTCGTATTAAAATCTTTATTCTCATTCTTCTACACATTTTCAATAACACATTCTTCAATAAAATAATATTTTCCATCACATCAATAATTTTTCTTTCTTTTTCAACCATACAGTCTCCATCAATCTATTATTTCAGAATACATTCTTCCAAAATAATGTAGTTTAAACGCACCCTATATAATGGTTAATATTTCTATTATTATCCGACTTGAGATTTTCACTCTGAACAATTTCATCCGATAATACCATTAATGAAACTATTATTGTTTCCATGTAAGCTAGCAAGTTAGAATCAAGTCTTGGTTCTCCATGTTATGAATATTGGGTCTAACTCCACCTAATAAAATCGGCTTATTAGGGGAGGATTGCCCTCACTTTATTAAGTGGATCATTTATATTTTCCCAAACAATGTGGGATTCTAATACTTCATGACAAGACGCGCGAGTCTACGCTGTCTTTTACATTAAAAAGGTATGGATAGCCAATAACACTCCAAAGCATAAATTTTCTTAGCCTGTTTATTTTGAAATCTGAAAGTATAAAGAAGGGAATCACAGTAAATTTGTTTTGCCAAAAGAAAATTCAAAAAATGTATTCTGATGTTGACAAAAGCATTAACAATCATTCAATATGCATACATGGGTGTAGATTAATTGAAATATGTAATTAAAAATAAAGTTTGACAAAACTTATATATAATATAAAAAGTTGTTTGGATTAAATGCCTTGAATTTTAAATTATTAATCAATTTAAATTGAGCACAACACACATGACACCTGGCAAGACCTTTTGCATCCCCCCACCCTACTTTCCTTGTTCTTTTTTTCTACACATGTTCTTGTTATCTTAAAAAGAGGTTCATTATCGTGGGTCACTATGTGTTAAGAATCAATACAGTTCGATATGTGTAACTCAATAAAGGCTTCATCTTATTCACATTCAAACCATCTCAATCTGGATCCTGCCACAGAACTCCAACACATGTTTATCTAATATTACCATTGATGACCTCAACTCTCGAGTAAAATTAGGGGTGTGTTTGAACCACATTATTTTGGAAGAATGTATTCTGAATTAGTAAATTGATGAAAAATATGTGATTGAAAAAGAAAAAGTTATTTATGTGGTGGAAAATATTAATTTATTGAAGAATGTGTGTTTGAAAATGAGTAGAAGAATGAAAATGAAATTTTAATGTGTACTAAACAGGAGCTAGATATTGATTCGGTAAATACGTGTGAGTATGCTAGCCCTTCACGGCACAACACGTGGAATTTTTACAAAGAGAATTGTTGAATCGTGACGTGATATTGAAGGCTTAGCAAATGACGAAGAAAAAATAATATGAACACAACATAGATATTAAACACATCATCCCTTCATTGTCGAATATCAATCTTGGTACCAAAACACCAACGTTTGAATGATTCTTTAGAAAAGACTTGTGTACTAGGTTTATGCCTCCCCAAAAAAAAAAAAAAAAAAAAAGAAAAATCCTATATTATTTGGTACTTTTTCTTTCATATAAGACATAAAATCCCAAGATTTCTTAACCACTCCATTTCATTTGACACGTTTAACATGCAAAACTAACATAATTTAAGAATACTAATTAAAGAGGGAGCACGTGCTCAAAATTATCTATTGTCTTGTGTAGTTTGGTCTAAGTTAGTACAACAAATATCTCATGGAGCTTGTCACAATCATCACTATAACGACTTAGTTGAAATGCAATTTTAATATTGGAAAATTAGCATTTTTATTTTAATTTTTTGAAAGCCTAACCAAATGGATTTATATAATGAATGAGAGAGAGAGAGAGAGAGAGAGAGAGTTCCAAAAACCAAAATATAACTAAGTTAGAGCAACTAACTTAGATATTGATTCAAGTTCGATAAATAATAATAAAACTTATTACGAATTTAAAATTAGTCAAACTGTTTATTTAAAGTCGTGAGAATCGACATGCTTGAGCTTGTGTTTAACAAAAGCCACCTCGATATCGACAAGATCTTATCTCGAATTGAGTTCAATTACGCTAATTGATGATGGCACGCAATAAAATAGCTACCCATTATACTAAATTTGGTAACTTCACATCCCTTTTAAGGACACTTCCTTTTCTCCTGCTTTGGCAAAATTCCAAAGTACAAATTGTTCTGTCCAATGTAAATGAAATTCTCTTAGGACAAAATATCAGCTAAGGAATAATCTAAGATTATGGTCAAGTCTTAGATAATTTCTTTTGTGATATATACGTCAAACATATTCGAAACAGTGATATGATGGCTACAAGGTGGACGCCTAAACTTCATGGCTGCATTTATGCCAAATTTCTCGATTTCGACATAACTTAATCTCAAACAAGACGTAAAGTCACGATACTGCTTAGTACGAGATAAATTTGTCAATTATTATATTTAATATTATGTACTAATTAATATATCCCATATTTTATTCCTAATTTAAATTTCAAAACTAGTTTTGGAATTGGAGCTTGACTGACCATCCACCCTTTTTCTAGTGGAGATTGAGCATGACTCGTGCTTATTGTTTTGTAGAACCAAGACTCGATTTTAATTTTACAATTTTTCGATATAATCAATGTTAATATTGGATAAAAACCTGTTGGGATCCGGTGGTCGGTCAAGAAGTAATTCTTTCTGTGGTTAGGATAATATACATATTGAAAAAAGAAGGGTATGATTCAAATTGTGCTTCTTTTATAATTATGTTTTATAGTGTATTTTGGTATTATTATGAATTTGGGGCCAATCAACCCTATGTACATATTATCCCCTGTTTGAGCTCCATTTTTTAAAATTAATTTTCCTTCCAAATAAAATAATTTTTCAAGTAAACCTAAACTTTTCCTACTTTTTAACACCCCCCTTCGATGACTTATCGGCTGCCTTGCTTGAGGAATAGTTTCACGAAAATGGAGACGAACCCAAAAAAAAAAAAAAACTTTTTGAATAATCTTTTATAAAAAGTTGAGGCTCGAAAGGGCTAAATCTACTTTCTTGAGTGAGATTTTTATAAAGAGAATTGTCAAAATTATAGCATGGTATCAAAGGCTTGTGCTAGCAAATGACAGAGGCAAAATAACATGAATGAAACTTAAATGTCGGATAGTGTATTCCTCCACTGTTGAATTCCAATCTTGAATGATTCCTGAGAAAAGACCTCCACTGTTGAATTCCAATCTTGGTACTAACGACACCAACTTTTGAATGATTCCTCTAGGTTACTTTGCAGGAGGGAAAAATAAGATAAAATAAAATAAAAAATAAAAAAACCTTTCGGCACTTCTTTCAGAAATGCCATAAAATCGCAGCTCTTCCCTAAGAACACTGTTTGAATGTTGTTTATGTGTTTAGTACATTAAAGTAGACATAATTTAATAAGATTATTTAAAAGCGAGTAAGCAATAAAAAAAAAAAGCCTATTAAAAGTATAGTCGTGTAATCTTGTTTAGTTTAGTATAGCACACACGCCTTATGAAGAAGGTCAAAAACAAGGGTTTAATTACTTAATTCTAAATTAAATTTTAATTGGTGAAAAGTTGGTTCCATATTACAAAAAAATTGGTTTTTTTTTTTTTTTATTATAACTTAATTTGAACATGCTTTTTAATATACCAAATTGTAGGGCTGTAAGCAAAAATCGTCAAATCGAACCAAAATCGCATTTTAGAAACTGTCGATTTAGTAGCATGTGGACCCGTCAACGAAATGATTTGGAACCAAACCAAATCGGTAAAAAACAATTTGGTTTAGGTTTGAAAATTTTAATTGCGATTTAAAACAAAACCGGACCAGCGAAAAAATATATAAAAATAAAAAAAAATGAAAAAATGAAAATTGCAGAAAAATCTAAATATGTAAAATTCAATAGTTTTGTCATGCGCATGTATTTTTGTCAATTTCTAATTTTCTATTACATACATATTATTATTACTCAATAATCATAATTTATATCTAACAATCGCAAAACTAACATAATAGATCAAAAATCATTTTCCTATTCACAATTCAGATGCACTTCAGCCGACATCCGATGCAGACTTGAGCTACCAACACTACACCAAATCGGAGATAAAGAGATCTTGGGTCTTTGGTGATAATATTTTGTAAGAATAAAGTTTCAAATCAATAATTTTTTTGAGCAAACTGAGGTAAGAAATCTGAAATTATATAAATTTCGCATTTCTCTCAACTATTTGATGATTGTGAAATAAATTTATTCGCTTTGATGGAAGGGTTTATCTACTATGTACAGGATTTTATTCTATTTGTATGGACATACTCTTGTTTTGTGACTGAATTAGGCATGATAAAATATATCAATAGAAGCTAAAAAGTGTTCATGTTTAATTTTATATGTAAATGGGCTATTTAATAAGCTAAAAGAAACCAACAATAACTCTAATGACAACTATACTTGCATTAATTTAATTATTGTGTTTTATTGTATACTTAGATATTTTGTTAAAATGTTTCTCTAAGTGTTTTGAATTAATAAGGATGATATCTATTCAGTTAGTCTATTAAAGTTTTGGATTTTGATCCAGTGTACATAAAATTTATCATTTAAGGTGTTGTCTTATTGATGTCTCAATAATTGCATTATGGAACTATATGCTTTCAAATAAATATTTAGTTTCTAGGTGTTTTGAATCTTATATTTAGTTTATTAGACTTATATTGTAACGTTATCGTAACGTGTTAACATAAAAATGGTGAACAAAAAATTATTATTTTTATGATTTCACTTGAATTTAGTTGTTTTAGATTTATTGCTAGTAAAATATAAATATATATTGAATTCAATGAATTAATGACATAAAAGTAAACTGACAAAAAAATATACGATGAAATCGTCGGTTTAAAATCAAATCAAACCGTTAGATTTATGTTTCAATTTTTTTTCAAATCGTTCAAAATGATTTGATTTATTGAGTTTTTCTCAAACCAGTTTAAACGGTTTGATTTGAAAATCTGCTAAAAATCGGTAAAACCGAACCGCTTACACCTCTACCAAATTAGAACAATTAAGGCAAATTTACACTATTCAATACATACTTTCTTAACTAACTATATAGAAATTGAGTTTCAAAAGAACGAACATACAAATTAATTCACATACATCTTATTTTTTTCACTCAAACTAATTAATAACGTGTTCAAATGTAGTGTAATTATCTATTTAAAATCATGAGACTCGACATGGTTGAGGTGATGCCCTCGATTTCTTGTCTCGAATTGAATTCGATGTTTATGCTAAATTGGTTATTTCACTCATTGAAATAGCTTACCATTATAACAAATTTTGTAACTTCGCGTCCATTAAGGACACCTTGCTTTTCTCCTCCTAAGGCAAAATTCCAAAGTACAAAGTGTTTTTTCCATGTTCTTTGAAATTCACTTAAAAAAAGATCAGCTTTGGAATAATGTCAGATTATGTTTTCTTAGATTGTTTCTTTGGTGATAAATAAACAAACATATTCCCAACACTGATATGATGGCTGCAAGGAGGTGTAAATGAATGTAACGCTGAGTTTATGCCAAATTAATTTCTTGATTTGGACATTATCCCAAACAAGTTGGAGTCACGTTTTGTATATAAAATAAATAAATTAAAATTGAACAATATTAAATGAGATTGACACCCATATTGTTCTCGGATAACACTTAAATTAGTAGAGGTTTCACAATAGTATAATGTACCAAAGCCCGAGGTTTTTCAGAAAATAGTGCAACGTTGAATTTTCGATGTAGGATTTCATATTCAAATATGTTGGGACTGTGATGCTGGGTCCCGTCCAACAAGTAAGGAAATGATGAAATGGGCTTAGCCCAGCTGGAAATTAATTGCCCAATAACTTCGGTGAGGCCCAACAACCCAGACCCAATAATCTATTTGAGAAGTGTGACTTTGGGTACCACTTAATTTGTAAAGTTGTCAATTGCTCTGGACCATTGATTTCATCAAGACCAATGGTTGGTTGTGTGAGTATAAATAGTGCCTCCGGTTGAAATTCTAAGGGTCCGTTTGATTGCAAGAATGAGATTTAGGTGAAAAGAAAATGAATTCCAGTTAATTGAATTGCTTAAAACTTGTTTTACTGGGAATTGTCAATTAATTGTGTTTGATTGATATAATTTTTCACTTGAAAAATATTAAAATTTTGAATCTTTTGGTATTCGTTCGATTTTGTTTTTCATGAAAATTGTCCATTAAATGAATTTTTTTTTTACAATTTGTGATAGAATTTGCTTCCATTGTCAATAAGAAAAGGTGGAAAACTATTTTCCCACCGAAGTGAACAAATTCAATGAAAAGAAGGAAAAGGGAGTTACGTGAGGGGTTGGGGGGGGGGGGGGGAATTAATTGCCACGAAATTTTTTTATCAAACACCAAAAAAGTTGGAACTTGGAAATTCCAAGTTCCATGGAAAATAAACAAGATCAAATAGGGCCTAAGGTCATTCTGACATTTTTTTGTGAATCATTGTTTGTCTTCTTTTTCATCTGCAACTTTTAATTGGATGATCCTTTAATTTCTTTTTGAGATTTAGAGTTTGAGTTATTCTAGTATGTGAGAGAAGACATTTGATGTGGTTGTCTTCTTTTGGTCCATAGAAGCAACTTTAACACATTTGATAGTGACTAGTTTAGGTTGTTTTGGAGCCTCAGTGATGAAATAGACAACACAATTTTTTAGTCAATTAATAAAATCCTGATGTTTTTGATAGTTGTTGTTTTATAATATTTTGTAAACCTCAAAATCATTTTAGAGTTCTTGTGTTTTTTTCGATTAATTGTGGTATTAGAGCCTATGTTGGCTAATCTTGGGGCTTTGATCGAAGTTTTGTTCCTAAGATTTTGATTTTCAAGCGACTAAATTGTATCTATCTGAAATTTTGTGGAAACCCTAGGTCTATTCTAAAAAATCTATTATTTCTTGTAATTGATCTTGGAACTGTAATAACGATTTGTAAAGGAGAAATGGAGGAGAAATCCTAGATCTAGGTCTTTAATAGACAAAACTCACAACCCTTTGGTGTTATTTCAAAAGGTTGATCCTATTTTGTTTGGTTTTTTCAACTCCCTAATAAGGATTAACATACTTGGCAGTCAAAACTCCGTACCAGCACTCTGGTTGGCATTTGTTGGCTATTTATACAGCTTTGTGGACATGTAATGTGTGGAAATAATAGCAGAAATGCACTAGCAGCAAGAAGGGAAGAAGCTGGACAGTAAAATCAATGATACATGGGGAAAAAAAAAACAGGGGTGCTGAGAAGAAGAAAAACGTAAGACAACAGCCACATTTTTTTACATTATGAAAAGTGACATTTTAACCTACTACAATACATAAATCAATCATATACTTGTCTATTCTACAACCCTTTGATTAGACAAAATAAAGAAATATTTCTTTGACTTTCTGAACACATTACACATCTACATTCTCCCCCTTAATGTGTTTTTCTTGAACTCCAGTGCAACTCTTAGTTGCTGAAACTTTGATGTTGGAAGTGCATTTGTGAAGATATTCACCAATTGTTTTTCGGACTTGCAATAGTTTAGTTCAACTTCTCCATCTTCAATTGCATCTCGAATGAAGTGATACTTGATTGCAATGTGCATTGTTCTACTATGAAAACATGGATTCTTTACCATTGCAATACTTGATTTGTTGTCACAAAACAATGGTGTGGCTTCTCCTTCCTTCTCTCCAATATCTTCCAAAATTCTCCTTAGCCATATAGTTTGTGAAGTTGCAATAGAGGCTGACATATATTCTGCTTTAGATGAGGATTTAGCAACAGATTGTTGCTTCTTCGATAGCCACGAAAACACTCCCGAGCCAAGGGAAAATGCATAGCCAGAGGTGCTCTTCATATCATCAACACAACCTCCCCAATCACTATCACAAAAGCCTCTTAACTTCACTTCCAAATTATTCTCAAATCTGATCCCAAAGTTTAATGTCCCCATTATATACCTCAAAACTCTTTTTCCAACACCAAAATGTTTATGATTTGGAGTACTCATGAACCTTGAAAGCAAACTTGCGGCAAACATGATATCCGGTCTTGTTGCGGTGAGATAAAGTATGTTTCCAATCAAGCTTCTATAAAGATTTTCATCAATCTTATTTCCTCCATCATCTTTCATCAATTTTTCATTGCAAGCTAAAGCAGTTTCCACACATTTACATCCAAACATTCTAAATTTTTTAAGCACTTTTTCGACATACTTCATTTGAGAAATAAACACCCCATTTTCATCTTGATATACTTCCATACCAGAAAAAATGATGCAACAAACCCAAATCACTCATTTCATATCTTTTCATCATTTCAACTTAAATTCTTCAATCATTTTTGCATTATTTCCCATAAACACCAAATCATCAACATATAATGTAATAATAAGAATATCGGTGTTACCTTGATGTTTCACGTACAAGGTTGGCTCACTTTTGCTCTTCAAAAATCCATGTCATTGAAAATAGCCATCAATTTGACTATACAATGCTCTTGGTGGTTGTTTGAGCCCATACAAAGTCTTTCTTAGTTTATACACTTTGTCTTATTCTTCTTTGATGATGAAGTCTTGAGGTTGTTAAACATATACCTCTTCTTTGAGTTCTCTATTCAAAAAGGCTGACTTGATATCAAGTTGGTACAACAACCAACCTTTTTGGGCTGCGAGAATAATGAGTGCTCTAATGGTGTCTAGACGAGCAACCGGAGCAAAATTTTCATCATAATCAATGTCGAGCTGTTGTGCATATCCTTTCACCACCAATCTTGCTTTATTTCTCTTGAATGAACCATTGGAATTATGCTTCACCTTATAGACTCATTTCACACCAATGACATCTTTCTCATTTGGTCTTTCAACTGGCTCCCAAGTGTTGTTTTTCTTAATTACTTTTATTTCTTCCTCCATTACTTTTTTCCAACACTTCTCCTTCATTGCTTCTTCAAAGTTATCGGGCTCAATCGCACAAAAGTTGCATCTTGCAAGAACATCATTTAAATCCCACATTTTTCTTGTAGTTGAGCTTGATGATGATGAATTTGAGTTTGAGGGACTTGAGGAATTGCTTGGTAATGATAAATGTGAGCTTGAATGACCTCCATTTTCTTCATTTTGTACATCTTCAATGGCAGATTTTTGGGGCAGATTTATTGAAACTGGAATGCTTCTTTCAACTTATTCTTTTTCCCAATTTCAAGTAGCATTTTCATCAAATAACATATCACGGCTAACAATTACTTTCTTGCTCTTCAAGTTGTACAACTTATAGCCCTTTGATTGTGAACTATAACCAATGAAGATACATTTTTCACTTGCTTCATCAAGTTTGCGCCGCCGCTTCTCTTTTGGCACTCGAGCATAGCAAAGACATCCAAACACTTTCAAGTGTGTCACCGAAGATTTTCTCCCATTCCAAACTTCAATAGGAGTCATGTTCCATACCGCCTTCATTGGACTTCGATTTAGCAAGTAAACGGCCGTATAAACCGCTTCGGCCCAAAAAGCTTTTGGAAGCTTTTTCTCATGCAACATTGATTTTGCCATTTCCATCACCGTTTGATTTTTCCTCTCAGAAACACCATTTTGTTGTGGTATATAGCCAACTGTCAATTGCATGTCAACACCTTCAACTTCACAAAAATTGTCATCCGTTCGAAGTATATTTCTTACCATTGTCACTCCTCAAAACTTTTATAAAATGGTCACTTTGTTTCTCAACAAAAATCTTAAATTTTTTAAAGATTGTAAAAACTTCAGATTTTTGTCTCATAAAATAAACCCATGTCATTCTTATAAAATCATCAATAAATGGGATAAAGTACCTATTTTATGAATGGGGTGGTGTATGCATTGGTCCACAAACATCTGTATGCACCAATTCAAGTGGCCTCTTGCTTTCCTAGCTACTCCTTTTGGGAATGGTTGACGGTGATACTTTCCAAGTGCGCATCCTTCACAAACTTCCTGCATTTCTTCAGTTTTTGGAAGCCCATGAACCATATTTTTCTACTCCAATAATTTCAATCCTTGAAAGTTCAAGTGTCTAAGCCGTTTGTGCTACAACTAAGAGTCATTAGCCACCATTCAAAAAGCTTGTCATTTAAATGCTTGAATTTGAAAGGAAAGCTTCTATTCTCCATTTTCACCTTTGCTATGATTGAATTTCCAGTCTTTTTATCACGAATAATACAATAACCATTATTGAAAAATAGAGAATAACTATTCTCTAAAAGCTGTCCAACACTTAGTAAATTTTGGTCTAAGTTCGGTACATGCATGACATCTCAAATAAGTTTAGAGCCCTTCTTTGTTTGAACTCCAATTCTTCATTTTCCCTTCACATTTACTACATCTCCATTTCCCAATCTCACTTTTGAGTTTGAATCTTCCATATCAACAAAGATTCCTTCATTTGAAGTCAAGTGATTTGTCCGTACACTATCCAAGTACCATTGACTTTCATTTGAGCAATTTGAACTTGAGAGACATGCTTCATTTGTTGATTCTGGTGCATTAAAAGAAGCATGAAACAAACTTGATTCATCCTCCTTCTCGGCTACACAATTGGCTTGTTGAGTATTCTTTGCTCTACACTCCTTTTGCACATATCCAAATCCTTTGCAATTGTAACATTGTGACTTTCCTTTAAACCAACAATCATTTTTTTCATGGCTACTTCTCTTGCAAATTTTGCACATTTGTGATTGATCTTCTCCACTAAATCTATAATACAAAATTACTTCTACCTCTACCTCTTGGACTTCTTCCTCTTCCTCTTCCCCTACTACTTCTTCCACCTCTACTTGACATATTCATCATCTTTTCATAATTTTGGGGCTGCCGTAAGTTGTTATTTGATCCAACATTTAGTTTAGATTGAAATGCACTCTCCATTGACTTTTCGAAACGTAGATTCAATCTTTTGTTCAAATGATTTCAATGAACCCATCAACTCCTCAACTTTTAACTCCTCTAGATTTTTTGTTTCTTCAATCACCACCACAAGAGGATCATATTTTTTGGCAAGCTAATCAAGATTTTTTCTACCATTTTTGTATTTGTAACATCCTCACCATATGACTTCATTTGATTCACAAGCTCATTAAATCTATTCGAAAATTCTTTAACACATTCATTGTCTTTCATTTTCATATTTTCAAAGAGATTGAAGTTTAATGGTTCTTACCTTTAAGTCTCCTTGGTATTCCTTCTTTAGAATCATCCATACTTCATTTGTTTTGCTTGCCATCATGATTCTTGGAAAGACTGAATCAACCACTGCCCTATGCAATATTGAAAGTGCACTTGCATCCCTTTGCCTTGCTTCTTTAAGTTCATTCTTCTTGGTTGCTGTTAGGACTTCCTCATTTTCAAGTTCTTCAAATCCATTCTCCACCATATCCCATAGATCCACAACAATGAATGAAGTCTTCATCTTCACACACCAAAAATCATAGTTTTGGCCATAAAAAATTGGAACAAATGACTGCTGTAAACTTCCACTTGAACCACTTGTGCTTGCCATTTTATTTTCAACAAAAAGCCATTTTTTTAACACTTGATTCAGATTTTTTTGGTTGCAGCAGAGAACGAACCAGACATGGGGCTGCTCTGATACCAATAATGTTGGCTATTTATACAGCTTTGTGGACCTATAATGTGTGGAAATAATGGCAGAAATTCACTAGCAACAAGAAGGGAAGAAGCTGAACAGTAAAATCAGTGATGCAGGGGAAAAATGGGGGTGATAGGAAGAAGAAAAACGCAAGATAGCAGCCACATTTTTTTTACATTATGAAAAGTGAAATTTAACCTACTTCAACACATAAAATCAACCATACACTTGTCTATTTTACAGCCCTTGGATTAGACAAAATAAAGAAATATTTCTATAATACATAAGCAAATACTCCATCCATCCCATAAAAATAATATGCTTTCTTTTTTATGTGTCTCAAATAATGTCACTTTATTTGTTGAGAGTACGTTGATTTATCAATTTTTTAATGTGGCCCGATCTATCGTGCATTAGTATCAATAAATATGAACCACTCATATTTAAACAATTATTCAATGTAGGGTATATTAGAAAAAATGTAAGTAAAAATTTACATTTCCAACTATATAAATTATATTTTTAATATGTGTGAAAATGGAAGCAAACATATATTTATGAGACTGAGAGAGTACTTAGTTCCCAATGTCTTGTAGTACTAGAAATGCCATAAATTAACATGTACATAGTCTAGAACAAATTTAGACTTCATATACCAACAATAAAATGCAGCCTATGTTGTTGTTCCATTACACAGTGTTCACAAAAGAAAATATTGCTTATTACATCATTACTAACATCCCCTCTAGACTTAAAGAAATTGTAATCCTCTTAAGCTAATAGGCCATGTTTTTTGTGCCAAAATTGTGTTTGATCTATGTGGGAAAATGGAGGTTGCAGCTTCTGTACTAAGTACTGGTTTTGCCCTAGTGACATATAAGCCATTTCTTTTGAGTCCCTTCATTGCAAAATAAGTGAACTAGATGCCACCTTCAAAACATTCTTAAGTTTTTCATTATATTGTATAATCATTATAGAGACGTTATAAATATTAAGTTTCTAATAAGTTCTTATACATATCTAACTCTCTCTAAATTACAGATTATTCCATTTTCTATTCCAAAAGTAATGTGAATGATATATTATTGTCCATAACCACTTGCTCCAATTCCATTTCTTTAAGAGAAATGAATGAATACTTTTGGGTGTCATTTGAAAAGAACACCCAAAATTGAGGTTTCATTCTGGTGAAGAAATTGAGATTCAAAAATCTGCTTATGAAAATTGTTTGGCACAAAACCAAACATATAGCAAAAGTTGGGGGGTTGGGAAAGAAGAAGAATGTGGGTGGGTTTGGGTGAATATTTTTTTTGTTTATTTATTTGAAAAATATAAATTTATCATTCTACCATTTTAAAATTGGTCAAAAATTTTATCATTTTACTTTTAAGAACTGGAGAGGTGAGGAGAGACCATATTCCCCTTCAAAAATTATTCATTTCGACCCTCTTAAATGGAGTTAACAGCTCCACCAACAAGTTTAGACGATGGGGGTCTTTCGCACCAAGAAGGTCATACAGGAGGTATTTCGTCAAAATGAAAGGATACATAAGTTCGCAATAGGAGTAAAGGTTAGGAAGGTTTTGAGTCATTCACCCTACTATGTATTAGACTTTAGTTTCATTAGTTTGTCTGCATACTTAGAATTCATTAGCATTCATCTAGATCTATTGTGGTGTAGAACGGTGATTTAAGATTAAGTTTGTCGACAATTTCTTTGATTTGCTTTGTTGTAAATACCTATAATTGAATTTAACATTGTTGAAGATAATGACCAGTGTGTGGTTGTCGGTGTTGGGTTTGACTATGAGATACTTTTTCAACTAGATCCTGACTATGGACTGATGTCGGGTTTGTTTTTCCTTCCTCTCAAATAGTTTGTGTAATAAGTGGTATTTTTGGGGATATCTAACTTAGCCTTTTATATGTTTGAACTGTTTTTTTAGTGGTCAGAGACTAGTGTGAAAATATGGTGGGTCAACCTGTCATTTTACTGCATTGCCTCTAATCTCTTACCTTGACAAGATTTAGATATTTGGGCCATGCAAGTATTGAGTTTGCATCGTGTTGGGTGGAGTCAATTACTTCAGCTTGTTAGTATTTTATGAGGCTTTTGCCCCTCTCTATGTCTCATCTCTCCCTCTCATGGTCTTACTGCAATGATTGAACAGAGCTTCTACATAAACCCCAGATTTCTCTCTCCCTTTTCTGGCATACATACCGTCTAAGTAAGACGAGAACAAGATGAATTGTTCAATTAAGCGTATCATTTTTTCCGTATCATGTTCATATTTCATCGACGTATCTAATCTACGTTTTAATTTAGTCTATATAGTTTTTGGCGAGGTGTCAGAGGAACCTGTAGTCTCCAAGAAGTCTAGTCTCTTTCATAATCAGATGCAAGAAGGAAGCTTTTAGGGAAAATAAGAAGAAAATGTCTGAACAGCATTACCAGAAATCCGAAACCGGAAACGACGTCGTTTAGCTTCTCACATTTAATTGTTTTAGCACATTACATTTTTATGAATTATATGGAAGAGGTTGTTGAATGTCAGATCTCGATTTGTTTTCCTCTTTGTCTCCGTCTCTCTCTCTTTGAAATTCTCCCTCCCTTCTTATTCTATTTCATCTGTATTTCATTTATCAAATTTCAGTGGAATATCATATTGTTTGGGTATTGAATTATAACTGAATTATGTGAATTGTGAATTGAATTTCATTGTAACATGTTGAATCATTCGGTTTTGATTAAGGAGTTAATCAATCATTACAAGTGGAATTAGAGCAGCTATGAATCTGGGTATGGATACTCAAGCTAAAGTGGTAGAAGAACATCTAAAAAAATTGGACAAGGAAGTTGAAGGTCTGGGTGAAACTCCATGAAGTGGGCAACAAGTTGGAGACCTCAGACCAAACATTAAAGGCCTTATGTAATAAGCATGACTGTATGGAGATGGTGATAGGGGAGCTAAATGCTTCATGGGTAGCAATGATGGCCCTTCTTTCTTTCTTTCTTTCTCATGGCTGATACAATTCTTAATTTTCTGTTGGAAAACTTGAAACTGATAGTTAGAAAAAACACATGCTTTATTATTAGTGACGTGGATCAAATCAAATCAAATCAATTTATGATGATTTTACATTCGTAAGATGTTTCCTCAAGTAGTTGAAGAATGATCACAATGGAGATTGGCTCTTTAAAAAAAAGTTAAAGATCTGGCTTATGAGGCACTGGAAGACCTCGATTCATAAATTTTAAATGTAATCTTGAAAGAGGCTGAAGATTTGCGTGGGAAGATCTATTATGCATTTGATCTTCTAAAGAAGCTCACATATTTTGCAGAAAAAATCAACTCCATTAAGAAGAAGATGGAAAAGAATCCTCACTCTGATCCAATGCCAATACTTGATGTTTCTACTAAAAGTTTATCTTAAGCAATCCGGCCACAGGTAAAGTACGATGAAGTTTTCTTGGGGTCTGAAGACAATGTCACACAAATAAAAGATCAACTTACTAGAGACCGAAAGCAAATACAAGTTATCTCAGTCTTGGCATGGCTGGAATCGATAAGACTATATTTATGATGATGATTTCATTGTTTATGAGTTCTATATTCATGCGTGGACTTGTTTATCTCAAGAATATCGAAAGAGGGATTTGCTGCTCAGACTTTTTAAGTTTTACTGTAAATAAGGATGAGATACAGTTAATGAGTCATGATATTAGCATTGTTACATATTTCTAGAATTCTCCAGAGTAACTTGGGAAACAAGAAAAGTTTAGGGGTCATAAAAATTATCTAGAATTCACTAGAGATTTTTGGAAAGCAAGCAAAATCAAATTATAAAATAATGAAAATATCAGAAAATGATATAGAAGAAAGTCTATTTTATACTCCAACAAGGATGTATCTGAAGAGAAATAAGATACAAGGTATCTAGAGAGTGATTGCAGTAATCACATAACAAAAGATGAAAGTATTTTCCGCAGTCTTGATAAAATAAACACAAAAATAAAAATTGACAATGAAAATCTCATAGAGGCTACATGCAAAGACACTATTGCCCTTGATACAAAAAAGGACAAGAGATATATCAATGAAGTTCTCTTGGTCCCTACAATAGATCAAAATCTACTAAGTGTAGGTCAAATGATGGAGTTGATACATACATATGCATACGGTCCGATGCGTACTCTATCACATGAGCAAAACATGTACTTCATTTTGTTTATAAATGATTACACTAGAAAGACATGTGTATACTTTTTGCGTGAGAAATCCTAAGTTTTTGAGTTTTTCAAAATGTTCAAAAGATATGTCTAAAAGCAAAGTGGTCACAATATCAGGAATGGAGCATCAACTCACCATTGGATATGAACCTGAACAAAACGGCGTGTCAGAAAGAAAGAATAAAACAGTATTGCTATGTCTTCCAAAAACCTTTTGGGCAAAACTAATAAGCACATCAGTCTACTTATTAAATCGATGTTCGACCAAAGCGGTGCAAGACAAAACACTAGTTGAAGCACTCAATCTAAAAGCCACGTAATCTATAATGTGATAACAAAGAATTTAATTATAAGTCGGGACATTAAGTTTGATTAAGATACCCCCTACAACTGGGAGACTAGTCAAGTAGAAAGAAAAGCTATCAGCATCTTAACATAACCACAAAAATAGGAGTAATGTTTGGAAAACAATCAACTAGAGTTCCTACAGCAAGCAATGATAGAAGAACCAGTTGACTTACTAGAATCGTCTCCAAGAAAAACACGAAGATTATCAAAAATATACCAAAGTTGCAACTTGATGATCGTTGAACCTGAAAGCTATGAAACGGCTTCAAAACAACCAGAATGGAGAAAAGCTATGGATGAAGAAATAAAAATGATCGAGCAAATTGACACTTGGGAGCTTGTAGATCTTTCTCACGATAAAGAAATCATAAGAGTTAAGCGGGTCTACAAGACAAAACTTAACGCTAATGGCTCAATCCAAAAACAGAAAGCAAGACTAGTCGCCAAATGATACTCACAACAATTTAGCATCGACTACACTAAGACGTTTGCTCCAGTTCCATGTCTTGACACTATAAGAGTGCTGATTGCACTAGACGTACAGAAGAAGTTGAAGATTTTGAGCTAGACGTCAAATCAGCATTTTTTAACGGCTGTCTTGAAGAAGAAATTTATGTTGAGCAACCTCAACGGTACGTGGTACAAGGAAGAAGATAAAGTTCTCAAATTAAAAAAGGTGCTATAGATTAAAGCAAGCTCCACGAGCATGGTACAATAGAATAGACAACTACTTCAATAAGCAAGGATTCGAGAGGAGCCAAAGTGAACCAACTCTACACATCAAAAATCAAGGTACAAACAGTACACTTATGATCTCTCTATATGTTGATGATGATCTTATCTATACAAGGAACGATGAAAGGATGATCGAGAAATTCAAGAAAGACATGATGAAAATGCTCGAGATGACTGATCTGGAATTGATGCACTACTTCTTGGAATCGAGAAAACTTAATCTGAAGATGAGATCTTCATTGCTCAGAAGAAGTATACTGGTAATATTTTAAAGAAATTCAAGATGGAAGGCTGCAAGACTATAACAACACCTCAGATAGCAATAAATCACTTAAAAAGGAATATGGTACTCCAAAAACAGACAGTTCACAAATTTGAAGCGTAATTGGACGTTTAATCTATCTGACAACTACAAGGCTAAACATTATGTATGTAACCAACCTACTTTCAAGATTCATGCTGAATCCATCTCAAGTTCACTACAGAGCTGCAAAGCGGATACTAAGATACCTCAAAAGAACAAAAGACTATGGAATAGGGTATCAATCTATGCCTGACTCAAGACTACTTGGGTATATTGATAATGATTGGGCAGGATCAATATATGATATGAAAAGTACATCAGACTATGCATTCACACTAGGAGAAATAAGTAAATTAGATTGGAAAGGTTTGGTGGTTTATATGAAGTATATTTTATAGGATAAAAATAGTATGGAGTAATTTTAAACTGGATAAGATAATTGAAGGAGGAGAATTTAATTTATTGAAAATAAGAATCTTACAATGATAGGAGACTTTTATAATGGCAATACTTTTAGACTTCTACACCATACAATTGAAGTGGCAACCCCTATTTATAGCACACAAAAGTCAGTGAAATGCCTCTAGAGAGTTATTATTTTTTCATTATTTTATTTCACTTGGTCCTTAAGAAATTCTAGAATTTTCTGACATTTTTCATTATTTTATATTTTTATTTTGCATGTTTCCCAAGAATCTCTAATGAATTCTAGATAATTCTTATGACCCCTAAAATTTTCTTGTTTCCTAAGTTAATCTAGAGAATTCTAAAAATATACAACAGTGCTAATACCCCTTGAGTTTGCTCAACATAAATTTCTTTTTCAAGATAGTCAATAAGAAATATTGATTTGATGTCTAGCTAGTAAATCTTTCACTTCTTTTGTGCAACTAGTGCAATCAGCGCCATTAGTGTCAAGACGTACAACTAGAGCAAATGTTTCAGTGTAGTCGATGCCAAACTACTATGATCATCCTTTGGCAACTAGTCTTGCTTTATGTTTTTGAATTAAGTCATCGACGTTAAGTTTTGTCTTGTAGGCCCACTTAACTCTTATAACTTTTTATCTTGAGGAAGATCTACAAGCTCCCATGTGTCATTTTTTTTTTATCATTTTTATTTCTTCGTCCATGGCTTTTCTCCATTTTGGTTGTTTGGAAGTTGTTGCATAGCTTTTAGGTTCAATGATCATCAAGTTGCAGCTTTGATATATTTCTGATAATCTTCGTGTTTTACTTGGCAATGATTCTAGTGAGTCATTGGTTCTTCTATCGTTTCCTGCTGTGGGAACTCTGGTTAATTGTTTTCCTCAACATCACCCTCCTGTTTTTGTGGCTGTGTTAGGATATAGATAACTTTTCTTTCTACTTGGCCAGTCTCCCAGTTGTAGGTAGCATCTTCATCAAACTTAACGTCTCAACTTATAATTAGCTTCTTTGTTCTCAGGTTATAGACTCAATAGATTTTAGATTGAATGCTATAACCTAGGAAGATTCCTTGTTCTGTCTTCTCATCGAGCTTACACAGTTTCTCTTGTGGAATATATGTATAGCAGATGCAACCGAAAACTCTAGGATGCTTTGCTGATGGTTTTTGTCTGCTCCATGCTTCAACTGGTGTTTTGTCTTGCACCGCTTTGGTTAGACATTGATTTAATAAGGAGATTGCAGTGCTTGCTGCTTCTACTTAGAAGGTTTTTGGAAGACCTTTTGCCATTAGTATAGCTATAGCTGGCTCCATTGTTGTTCTATTATGTCTTTCTGACACGCTATTTTGTTTAGGTACATATCCAACGGTAAGTTCTTATTGAATTCATTTGATGTGTGTCATTTACCTCTGTTGCTTCTGTTTGTCTTAATATTGCGACTACTTTGCTTTTTGATGTAGCTTTTGAACGTATTAAAAAACTCAAAAACTTGGGATTTCTCACGCAAAAAGTATATCCATGTCATTCTAGTGTAATGATCTATAAAGAGAATGAAGTACATGTTTTGCTCATGTGATGGAGTACGCATCGGACTGTATCCATCCGTATGTATCAGCTCCAACGACTGTTTAGCTCTTCAGGGTTTTTTAGACTGAAATGGTTGACAATATTGTTTCCCTACCTAACATCCTTCACGAACTGGTTTATGAGATTTTCATTGCCAATTTTTATTGATATGTTTATTTTATCAAGACTGCAAAAATATTTTCATCTTTCGTCATGTGATTACTATAACCACTGTCAAAATACCATGTATTTAATTTCTCTTCAGATAAAACCTTGTTTGAGGCATAAAATAGACTTCCTTCTATATCATTTTTCTTTAGAGAAGTTAGCTTGATGATTTTGTTTAAAACGAAAATTTTTTTCTTCATGTCCAAATTTTTTACAAGTATGGCACTGTTGTTTTCCTTTAAACGAACAATCATATTCCAATTGACTTTTTCTTTTAGAGATGCCACATGGAGGATACTTGCCGTTATTATCAACTTCTTTTCCTTGAAATTCGTTATTTTTAGAATTTTCTTTAAATTTTCTCACACCTTCTTTAAATTTCTAAAACCTCATATTAAATTTAAATTGAAAAGCATTTTCTATGCTAATTTCATAACGCATTTCTAATCTTTTTTTTCATGAGCTTCAAGTGAACCCATTAATTCTATATTTATTAATTTATCTATATCTTTAGACTCATCAATAGATGCAATATTTGGATCATATTTTTTTGTGCAAATAATTAAAAAAAATTCCAACAACTTATTTTTCAGGGACATCACCTCCATAAGATCTTAATTGATTTACTATTTCATTTATTCTTGAAAAATATTTTTTGCGGTTTCATAATCTTTCATTTTTAGATTTTCAAAATACCTTCTTAAAGTTAGAAGACAACAAGTACGTACCTTGTCACTGCCATAGAACTCCTCCTTCAACTTATCCCAAGTTTATTTTGCCATTTTAGCTCCCATAATTCTCGAAAAATAAGTGTGTGTCAAGCTCGTTTGTAGAGAAAGTAATGCTAAAGAATCTTTTTGTTGATTCTCTTTAAGTTCATTCTTTTGTGCAGCAGTTAGAGTGGAAACGTCATCTGGATCAGTATACCCGTCATTGACGCATTCCATAAATTTTACGCACAAAAGAAGGTCTTCATTGTAATGGATCACAAATCATAATTGTCTCCAATAAAGGTTGGGATAGGAATTGATGAAGAAAAGCATCAGCCATAGAATTTTACTATGATAGGAGACAATGCTTTTAGATTTCTACATCTTATAGTTGAAGTGACAACCCCTATTTATAGCATACAAAATTCGGTGGCTTGCCTCTAGAAAATTCTTATTTTTTTTCATTATTTTATCTTACTTGATTCTTAAGAAATTCTAGAATTTTCTGATATTTTCATTATTTTATATTTTTATTTCGCTTGCTTCTCAAGAATTTCTAGTGATTTCTAGATAATTCTTATAACTCCTAAACGTTTCTTGTTTCCCAAGTTAGTCTAGAAAATTCTAGAAATATGCAACAACGCTAATAGTTGGAAGAATAATTCTAATTGTACATCAAAAAATGTACATAGGGGTGTACATCCCCCTCACATGGGATGTGACCCACTTGTAGAAAATATTTATTTATTTGAGTGGATCCCACCCCCCATGTGAGAGGGGTGTACACCCCGATGTGCTTGGTGATGTACCCCTAGCAAAGCCGTAGTTGGAAAAGAGATCGCGGCAAAATGTCGGGGGCTACCTCTAGCCATAGTTGTTGTAGCCGGATTACTTGCCAAGAATGAGAAGTGCAGCTGGTGGAAGAAACTTGCAGAAAGTTTAACTTCTATTCTTGCTAATTCTGAGCAGATTATGGACATAACTGAGTTATGAGCACTTACCTCGTCAATTACTCTTGCTTCCTGTATTTTGGGCATTCCCCGAAGACAGCGATATTGGGCATATAGGTTGATCTATAGTTATGAATAGCTGAAGGATTTATTTGCTACGGGGAGCAGCAAATTACGATTGAAGAATTAGCAGAGGACTATTTGATGGATCTAATTAATAGAAATCTAGTGGTTGTAACCAAGAAGTCATCAAAAGGAGGAATCAGGACGTGCGTGAATTATGTCTGAGAAAAGCGGAGGAAAAGAAAAATGTCTGGCACAAACGATTTGCTTCTCCATCAACTTCTATCTCTTCATCAAACAATCTATGCTTCCATTCTCATGGCTTCCACGACTTGTCTGAAAATCCAGCTTTTTTCACAAACATTCGCTCTCGTTTCTGCTATGCCTCTGAAAGGAGTCCACCACGCCAGGTGATCACTATGAAATCATTTGTGTTCAGATTTCTTTGGGCCTTGAATCTATACTACATGCTACTGGAGGTTTTTCCACTCGAAATATTACAGCTATTTCATCTGAGGTTCTTAGTGCTTTACCACCTTGACAAGCTGCCACTAAGGATATCAAACCTATGGAACCTAGAATCCCTTGTCATTAGCAAAGACGACTGAGGTGGAGTTATCATACCGATTGGAATTTTGAAGATGTTGAAGCTCAGGCGTATACGCATTTCAGAAGAAATTGAAATCGAACACCTTTGTCCATTAGTGGGCGTCCCTATCTGTTGAATGAGTTGCAAACTCTTCCCTTAAGCTATCTCATTCAGGCAAGGAGGCTGAGGATATCTTGGCAAGGACTCCAAATCTTAGGAAACTGACATTCTATCGTGGTCCAATTGAGTGGGGAAGTTTTTCTGTTCCTAATCTGGCGAATCTTAGTAATCTCAAATCATTGAAGTTGAATGTAAATAGTTGGGAACCTAGGAACTCAAGAAATCCCCAACTGAATAAATTTCCCGAGAAATTGAAGAAGATAATATTATCAGGTGGACGCCTCAGATGGAAGGAAATATCAAACTTGGAAAGTTACCGAGGCCGGAGACTCTGAATTTGACATGCAATTGCTTCAGTGGACGTAAGTAGAAGACTAATTGCGGAGAGTTTTGCCAACTAAAAGTCTTGAAGCTCTCATGTATGGACCTCAAGCAATGGATAACATATACTAGTCACTTTCCCAACCTTGGAAGGCTAGTGGTAGAAAGATGCAAAAATCTTGAGGAGATTCCAGCCGTCCTAGGAGATGTTCCTACATTAGAAATGATTAATGAGGTATATTGGTCCAGTCACTCAGTAGTGGATTCTGCAAAACGAATACAAGAAGATCAGATGGAAATAGGAAATGATGGACTGAAGGTCATTTCTAATTCATTGGACGAAGAGGAGGTAATGGACATTTTCACAAATTATAGGCTTCTGCATCAGGAGGCCTCTGAAGAATGTTCTGTGAGTTAATGCAGATTTCTTTCCCTATTATTGTGGTTTTGAATAGGACATAACGATCCTTATAGACTATGATGTCTTTTGTCCATCCCACTCATAACAGGATATGCCTTCCTCTCCTCTTTGGGTCTTATTTGTCAAGAGCTCTTTCCTTCAATTGATTTTTTGGTCTTCCCTAGTATAAACTTAGGGGTGCTTGGTGTTTGGAGATTTAGTACTATTATACTTATTAGTAGTATCCCCTTTTAGTCAGACGAACTTAGACCAAGTGAAGTTAGTGGATCCCATGAGTATATAGACTGGTGTTACATAGGATTATTTTATGTACAATATATAGTCTACCTTAGAAATGTCTATTTGACCATTCTACCATGTCGTTTTTAGCTGAATTGTCATCATTAATTTGGTTTTTTGTTTTTGGTTCGTAGTTTTTATCATAATTTCATTTTATTAATTTTTACAGATAATGCGAATTGTGAACAAGGATTCCAACATCTCTATTGTACCTTACAAGTGAAGATTGAAGCGTGTAAGGCCCAGACCACACACTATATGAGAATCGAGATGTAAAAATAACCAAAAACAAACTGAAAGTAAAATGTAGAAATAAAAAATGAACACAAGAATTATTTTGACCGTAGCCCCGGAGGTTCGATGACTGCTTCTAACACCTACATCCCCCGTTGAGCATCTAAGAAAAGGATCATACTCCGTTGCACAAAAACAGCCACAAAATGGCAACGAAGATTAAAAATGTTAGAGAGAATAGATATGAGACTTATCTCTCAAAATACAACAACATATCTACAAAAATTCACCAAGTAACCCTTCGAACAAATAATAAGTAACACAACAAATAAATCACTCAGATCCTCACAATATTCACTCAGAATATTACAATTCGAAGGTTGATCTATCCTCCACAACACTTAAAATTAGAGATTTAAAGTGATACAAACAAGGAACTTCAAACCCTAGCTTCATCTCTCTCTTTTTTCTCAAAACTCACAGACGCCCTCGAAGTCTCCATTAAAGGAAATGAATCGATTAGAGTCCAAAAGCCTTCAGCCCAGGTATATAGATCATCCAGTATACAACAACCATAAGTGAGCCGTGTGTCTTTCATCAAAGCAAGGACGCTTCATTTAAAAAAAGCGTATTTTATAAACACGATTTCAAGCCAAAATGTTGGGAGCACCAAAGAGAACAAGGGTTCGACTCCAACATTCTCCATCTTGCTATCATATCAAGATCACAAGGAATCAATAGAAAGAAATTTAAGAAGTTCAAAAACTTGTTTTATGGAATCACTTAGTACCCATATCTGATAGATTATACTGAGTTGCAATCTTTTCAACTTTTATTATTCCCTTAGAAATAACATCTCTAATGAAGTTATATTTAACGTCAATGTGCTTGGTTCTATCATGAAACATAGGATTTTTACTAAGATGAATTGCACTTTGATTGTTAGAGAACAAAACAGTTTGAGTATCAACAAAGTCAAGTTCAGATAGTAAACCAGTTAACCACATTCCTTCTTTTATAGCATTAGTGACAGATATATATTCAGGTTCGGTAGATGATAATGTAACAATCTTTTGTAATTGAGACTTCCAGCTAATGATAGTATCACATAAGGCATAAAAATAGGATGAAGTTGATTTTCTATTATCTCTACCACCAGCAAAGTCTGAATCAATATATTCCTTTAACATAAGACCATCTTTATTAGATTTAAACACTAAGCCTAAATCTGCAGTACCCTTTAAGTATCTTAATAACCATATGAAGGCATTCTGGTGATCTTCTCTCATAAATCTACTTAATATACTAATGCTATAAGTAAGGTCGGGCCTAGTACAAATCATTAAGTACATAACATAGCCTATTACATTAGCATAAGGAATCCTGGACATTCTAGCATATTCTTCTTTAGTTTTAGGACAACATTCAGAAGACAATTTGTAATGATTTGTAAGAGGTAAAGTCACAGGTTTGCAGTCATACATGTTAAACTTTTTCAACACTTTAACCACATAATCATGTTGGTTTAAAAACAGCAAATCCTTTTCTTTATTTCTTACAATTTGCTTACCTAGAATTTTATTGGCTGTACCAAAATCTTTCATATCAAACTCAGTTTTTAACTTCAGTTTAATATTTTCAATTTCACTTTTATCACAGCTAGCAAGCAGCGTGTCATCCACATAAAGGACCAAATATAAGGATTTTTTACCTCAATTACCTTGGCAGTATAAGCAAGTATCATATTGGCTTCTTTTGAAGCCTAATTTCAACACACACACAATCAAACATTTTGTATCATTGTCTGGGGGTGTGTTTTTCCATTTAAGTTAAGCAACAAGATCAAGTAAGCATCTAATAGTAGTGTATTTAACTACAGGAGAAACATTTCAGTGTAATCAATGCCCTCCTTTAGGGTAAAATCTTTAGCTACTAATCTAGTTTTATATCTTATGTTATTACACCTACCTTCTCCATGCTTGATTTTATAGATCCATTTACAGTCTATAATTTTCTGCCCTTTAGGCCTTTCAACAAGTTCCCAAGTTTTATTCTTAAACAGAGAGGCCATTTCTTCTTCCATGGCATCAACATAAGAGTTTGGTTCATTTTCAAATTGTTCTTGATAGATAAACAAAGAAACAAAATTCTCACTGTCAAATCTGGTGGAAGGCCTAATCTGTCTTCTCTCTCTATCCCTTGTGAGTTGATACTCATCAAAAGATAGAGGTGAAGAATCATATTGGTCAATGTGATCAAATTGATTAGATTCAGTTTCAGGCACAATGACATTTTCTTGTTCTATATTCTCAATAACAGGTTCAGAAGTGTCCAAATGATTACTAGATGACTCAACCTCATTTTGAGCATCGTTTTCATTTAAACCATCCTCTTTTCCCTCAAGGCAATGCATCAAAGATTCATTGAAAATGACATCTTTTCTAATTATTACTTTATAACCTTTTTCAGATTTAATTCACAGCTAATACCCTTTCACATGTTCATCATAATCTAAGAAAACACATTTAAGTGATCTAGGTTCAAGCTTACCAATGTTTTGATGAGTATATGCAGCACATCCAAAATCTTTGAGATAAGAGTAATTCACAGAATTATTAGACCAAACAACTTTCGGAACAGCAAAATCTAGAGTAATTGTAGGGCTTCTATTAATCAGATAAGCAACAGTCTTAACTGCTTCACCTCCAAAACATTTTTTGTAAACCAGAACTCAAAAGCATACATCTAACTTTATTTAGCAAAGTTATGTTCATTCTTTTAGCCATGTCATTTTATTGTGCAGTATATGTAACAGTTCTTTGTCTCACTATACCATGATCTTTACAAATTTAATGAATTCATAATTACAGAATTTCAAACCATTATCAGTTCTCAAGATTTTTATTTTAAGATCAGTTTGATTTTCAACCTGTGTTTTCCATTCCTTAAAAACAAAAAAGGTCTCATCCTTAGATTTTAGAACTTACACCCAATTTTTTCATGTGAAATCATCAATTATAAACAAGTAATATTTTAAACTAGATAAGGTTGACATAGTAGTAGCACCCCACAAGTCAGCATGCAAATACTCAAATTTTTGTTTAGATTTATGTGTTCATGTTGGAAAATGAAGTTTAACTTGTTTCCATATAATGCATTGTTCACAAGAACCAAAATCATCAATATTTAATTTTCTAAAAACACCTCTTGATTTTAGAAAATTCAAACCCTTTTTATCAATATGACCAAGTCTTTCATTCTACAGTTATGCCAAAATAAAATTTTCAGATATAACAGAAGCAGTCAAACCCAACAAAGATTTAGCTTTTAAGGAATACAAACCATGTCTCTTAGGGGAAGATATAACCAAGTCATTTTCCTTAAGAATTTTTATGTATCATTTCCCCATATTAATGTTAAACTCCATATCATCTAACATGTCTAAGGATAATAAGTTTCTTTTTAAACTTAAGACATATATGTTTTCCTTTATAACCAAAATATTTCTATTTTCTAAAAGGAGTATAATAGTTCATAATCCACTTATTTTGAAGGCATAGTTATTTCTCATTATAACTTGCCCTCCTCTGATTTTAACAAAATCAATGAAACAGTTTTTGTTTGGGCACATGTGAAAAGAACAGTCTGAGTCAAGTATCCATTCATCACTCAATTTCTTTCCAATACTTACAAGAACTAAACCATTTCAATTTTGGCTTTATTATATGCAAGAGTAGTGTTTCCCTCTTCAAAGCCTTTCTCTCTTGCTTCATTTTTCTTTTTAAAACAATCTTTATAAAAATGACCAATTTTACCACAATGGTAACATTTCTTGCCCTTGGCATTATTCTTGGTCTTATTCCTTTCAATCCAATTTTTGTTGTCTTTTGAAAATTTTGGATGGTAATCAGATTTACCAAAAAAAATTCCTTTTGATAACAAGTTTCTCACAGTGTGACTAGTACTTGACTTGGCTTTAATCTCTTGTGCCTTATTTTTCAAAGCATTGATTATTATATCAGTATTGAGCTCATCTCTACCATATTCTAAGTCAATCTTAATGTCCTTATACGTGTCATTTATAGAGTTTAACAAAACTACAACCAACTGATTTTTTGAAAGTTTTTCATCACAATTGGTCAAGTCTCAGGTAAGTTTAGTAAATATGCTCAAATTTTCATCCAAATCAACTGAAGGATCCATTTTAAAAGAAAAGAATTATTTTAAAAGAGAACATTTGTTTCTAGTAGTTTTGGTCACATATTTGGCATGGAGTTTGGTCCACAATTCTGCAGCAGTTTTAGTTTCACCTATACTTCTAATCACATTTTCAAATAAGTATAAGAAAATAGTACTCCAAGCCACTTCTTCAAGTTCAGCTTTCTTAGCAGGAATAATTTCCGCAGGCCAACTATCATTAAGAGCTTTAACACATCTCATTTGCATTAAGATAGATTTTTCTGACTCCATAAGTTAAAATCGATTTTACCATCAAACTGACTAACTTTAAATTTAGTAGAGGTTATGTTAAAGTCAATGCAAACACATAGGCTGATGACAAATTACACAATATACAAAACAGAAGGAGCACAAAATAATCAGATATAGAAAATAATGGCACTACACACAGTAAAACAAGATTTTCAAAATAACAACTACTTTCAGAGAGTATACAAATCAAGACTAAAGAATACACAATATTAGAGATCACAAACTATATTTCACTGAACTCTCCCATAAGATCCTCCAAATAAC
Source organism: Fraxinus excelsior (assembly GCA_019097785.1). Lineage (NCBI taxonomy): Eukaryota > Viridiplantae > Streptophyta > Magnoliopsida > Lamiales > Oleaceae > Fraxinus > Fraxinus excelsior. Next base: position 17,240,487 of record CM032644.1, read on the forward strand.
ACACCCAAACTTGATTTATCCCAAATTCCAGGAGCCTCACAGGAGCTCTTGAACAAAGATTAGTCTCAATGGGATTTCAACGGTGTACGAAAAATCAAGGAAATGATCAAGAAACCTTAATTTTAAAAAGTAAACTTAAAAAATTAAACATCTCACCAAGCGAGTTTATATAAACTCGTTTCCTTTTGATTTTCTTAAGAGCAGACCCAAACACTTCAGGATCTGAAGGAGATTTGCCTCTTTCTCTAAAGATCCAGACAACTTGTTCCTCAGTCCAAGCTTTGATACCACTATAAAGCCCAGACCACACACAATATGAGAATCGAGATGTAAAAATAACCAAAAATAAACTAAAAGTAAACTGCAGAAATTAAAAATGAGCACAAGAATTATTTCAGCCGTAACCCCAGAGGTTCGGTGACCGCTTCTAACACATACATCCCCTGTTGAGCATCCAAGAAAAGGATCATGCTCGGTTGCACTAAAACAGCCACAAAATGGCGACGAAGAGTACAAATGTTAGAGAGAAGAGATATGAGACTTATCTCTCAAACTACAACAACGAATCTACCAAGATTCACCAAGAAATCACCAAGTAACCCTTCGAACAAACGCTAAGTAACACAACAAAGAAATCACTTAGATCCTCACAATATTCACTCAGAATATTACAAATCGAAGGTTGATCTATCCTCCACAACACTTAAAAATAAGAAATTTAAAGTGACAAACAAGGAACTTCAAACCCTAGCTTCATCTCTCTTTTTTTCTCAAAACTCATAGAAACCTTCGAAGTTTCCAGAAAAAGGAATGAATGGTATATAGATCGTCTAGCATCCAACAGCCATAAGTGAGCCATGTGTCTTTCATTAGAGCAATGACGCTTCATTTAAAAGAAGCGTATTTTATAAACATAATTTCAAGCCAAAATGTTGGAAGCACCAAGGAGAAACAGGGTTTGACTCCAACAAAGCGTGTACATTGTGTTTCCAGAATCATTTAAGATTGCAAATGGATTAACCTAAAGTTACATCAAATGATAAATTGAATATACATGTAATTGATGTATGTCTCTATCATCCTCTACAACAATGAATAAGATTTTGCATACTATGAAAAGTTCGTATGTTGAACTTGAGTTCTATACTAAAATATTGTGCAGTAGTTCAATCTCAGCATAAACTCATCAATTTGGAATTTTTTCGCACTTATTCAACAATCCTCATCGAACCAAGTATTATGTAATCTCAACCCTCCACATGCGATAATCTATACGTCCGGTTTCCTGAAACCAAGAAAGATTACGTGCTCCATCAAGACCAAATTTTTCCGTTATATCAACATCGCCATCTTATGTGGACAACCATCTTAAAAGTGAACTTTTAACATCTTCATCCAACCTGAGTTTAACCAGATTATTTTCTTCATATTTTTATATTCTTCAATTCTGTTCTCGACTCTATATTCTTCGATTAAGAAGGGGGCAAGAACCAGCTTAACATAACTCAGAAACTCTGCCAAAGTGTTGATGTTCGCCAAACCAGATTATTTACGGGAACTTTATTGTTGACAACAATTACGCTACGTATACATCATGGTTGACAACAAGTTTGACACTCTTCCATCAGGTAGCAATCTACACCATTGATTTTAGATATATTTAGTCATCCAATCATTGATTTTAAAAGAGTTTACATGTTACATGCTCAGACCAATTATATCGAACATTATGACAAGCATTGGGCTAAGGTCCAATTGACTTTAGGAAGTAAATACTCTGCTTTGATTAATACATTTTATTTATTGCAGATCTATTATTTTAATCGGATTACTATTATGATAAATTAAATTAATATAGTCAGTAGATTTAAGCTTTGGTAACTTGTTAATCACAAAGACACTGGCGAGCCCGGGGGGTCCTAGGGGGCACGTGCCCCCCCAACTTTGGAGAATTATATATATAATCATGTTTGGTATCCAATTGAAATCTAAATTTTAATATAAATCAAAGTTAACAATTAATTTTAATAACATATTTTATGGAATTGATAACTATTTAAATTTTATCAAAAATTATTAAAAATTTGATTTTAATCTCCACCAAATAGGGGTAAAATCAAAATAAATTTGAATTTCAATAACATGCTAATTTTAAAAATTCACCGACGATCGTACGCTAATCGAATCTACAAATTGTTTATGTTATCTCAAAACTTATTTCGAGAACTACATTATGGATATATCGAATAGTCAAAGCAGATATCTAAAATAATTAAAAATACGTTAAACGTGAGTATTAAAGAAAGACGTCTAACTCGTGTTTTTTAATAAAAAAATTCAATTATTTTATTAACAGTTATTATTTTTGCGATACAAATTTCTCAATGTAATTTTCATCATTTTATTAGAAAATTTTATATGGAATATGACATCAAAAAATTTTGAGATTTTACATCCGAAAAAAGTCATATCTCATATAAATTTTTAGATGTAAAATTACATGGAGTATGATTTATTTTGGATGTAATTTTTTTTATTATAAAATTTCTTCTAATTTCTTTGCAAGTTCGATTGTGTTTCCCTAATTTTAAAGTTATGCGTCCGCCCCTGCACAAAGAGTAGTAATTGTGAGATACAAGTTACTTAAAAGTATCTCCCTTGTGGCGTGATTGTGATTGCCAAATTAAATTCAATTTTCTCTTGCTTATAGAGATTCCCTATCTTTGGTAAAAGTGAGCCCCACTTGGACTTGGACGTGAACTGCCTTGCATGAGGTGGGAAGAAGCAACGTTTAGTACTTTTTGGGAAGTAATGGCTCTCTCTTTTCATCCCTGCAAAAGACTTCACTCCCAACAAGGTAAAAAAAAGAAAAAGAGAATAAAATTGAGCCCAGAGAAGAAAAAACAGAAAAGTAAAAAATTTCATATGAACTTCTTTTATTTTCTTTTCAAGCGATGATCTAGGTTGAGAAGTGTAAGTAGGCACATTTGTTTTTAGAGCAAGAAGTGGAACTACAAAAAAAAAAAAAATCATCTCAATTTTATGATAAGTCGATGGTTGTTCTCCACGACCACATAGATACTCTATATTTCATAGCACTGACTTGAATAGATTTGCTCGACCAATGATAGTATGGATCGTTACTTCTTTTATCAATTTATAAATTCAAATTATAAAAATTCTATCTACGCAAAGCCACCCTTAAATCTTTAGCATTGACGAAATCTAAACTCTTTAAATTTTCTCAAACACTTTAAGATTCCAACTTTATTTAGATATAAAACACAAGACCATAGTTCTAATTACTTATAATCATTCTATACAATACAAATCGTTCCACAAACCCAAAAGAGAGAATACAAAAATCCAAAGATGTCAAAACAAAAAAGAATACCTCAGATTCTTTTCTATGCATGGAGCACAGAAAAGAGTGTTTGACAATTGATATTCTCTCTGTAACTCCGCCTTTAATGCACGCTTTTCTTTTTCTTTTACTCTTAGTTTTTTTTATCTCCTTTTTACTTTCTTGGTTTGGTTTCTCTTTTCTGGCTAAGTTTAAGAAAACCCCATATTTTAAAATTTTTCATTATGGATGAAATGTATAGATACATATTAGAAGAATGTATTGGAATAAATTTCGTAGAGATAACATGAAAAATAACCTTAAGGCTCTAAGTATTATTTTGCGGCAATCCGTGCTTCTTGCTATTGATTCGATCATATAGGATGCTGATATAGGACAATTGACGTTAGAGTTTAAAAAACAATTGAACCAAAAATTGGCAAAATGAGTTGTTTCGAAGAAACTAGCATGACTTTTTGCACCAGTGTCAGAATTTATATTATAATATGTTTTCGAAAATTTCTTGTGGCGCTCTACAATGCCCCAGGCCGGGGTTTCGCGGTTGACATCGTTTTCAGCCTCAAATTTGCAGTTTAAGGCAATCTATCGGACAATTGAAGTTTTTTTTGTTTTTGTGTTTTTAATTGTTTTAATTAAGTGGATGTCTATTTTGGTCTTTTTGTTTAAATTAGGATTTTCAAAGACTATTTAAAGGCTATTTATTTTTCTGAATAATACAATTCCATTTTTGAGGTTATTTTCTTGAGATTTATAATTTTCTTTTGTTGGGAATTATGCCGGTAAACTCTAGAACTTCCGTACTGCGTTAGACGTGATCAACGAGAATTAATTATTGGGGATAGATTAGTACTTCTTTAGATGATAGATTTAAGTACTGACTTTAGAATGTTGGATTATTTCAAATACAATATTAAAAAGATGTTAACATGAATGATAAAAAAACAATTACATGTAGCTTTCGTGTATTTGTTAAGATATTAGAACTTTCAATCATATTACAAAATTCATTAAGAGTATGTATGACGAAACTTGAAAAGAAGTAAATGTAAATTTAAGCTTTTTTACTTTTATCAAACATAATTATTTAGTGTTTTTTATTATTATTATTATTATTTAAGAAGTAACTCTTAAGCATAAACATACTCAAATATATATATAGTCCGTGATTGATTTAGCTAAGGAAATAATAAAAAATTAAGTTAAAATCAATAATTAATTTTAACCACACATTTTATGAGATCCACAAATTTTATTAACATATACTAAAAATATGATTTTGAGCTAAATCAGACCAGGACTCACACAAAACTTCTATTTCAAGTTAATAGGACTGTATTAATATTGATCATAGACACAGAAGCCATCCATGATGTCCATTGATAAAAATGAATGGTCATTATTTTTTCACCTAAACATAATACTTTTAATGATATCGGTACAATGATATTTTTGGTTCTTTGTCAAAATATACAAAGTTCTTGTTCGAGTTTTTCTTATGTTAAATTACTATGTTATATATACCCATGTTTGAATCTCATTATTTAAAATTCATTTTTCCACAAATTGCACGTAATCCAAATTTTTTTCATACTTTTTACAAACACATTCTTCAAATAAATTACGTTTTACAAAATGTTCTCTAAAATATGAAAAATGTTTTATTTTCACGTGCGAGACGAAATACACACGTTATTTGACGACTATTCTGTTCAACTTTCAATGGAAGAAATAAACGAAAATTAATATTTCAATGAAAGTGAACTTGAAAGGGGAGAAGATAGTAAGGGTGTGTTTGAGCCACATTATTTTGGAAGAATGTATTCTAGAATAGTAGATTGATGGAGAATGTGGTTGAAAAGGAAGGAAAAATTATTGATGTGATGGAAAATATTATTTTATTAAAGAATGTGTGGTTGAAAATTAGTAGAAGAAAGAAAATGAAAATTTTAATGTGTACCAAACGTGACTTATATTGATCTTAAGTTGTTGTAACATGGAAAGAGTCGTTAATAATTATGACACGACATATCAATAAGAAACCAAAGGAAAGGATATTCTATATTAATGTCATATAACAATCAATTGATGGAGACATACTATTTTAAAAATTCAATTTGTACAAAATAATATTGTCAAATGGTCTTCTAATGCCCTTTTGGTAATCTGCTAAATACGTGGAAATTCCAAGGCCAAACCATCCCATCTTGAAATATGTCGAATTATTTTTTATTCAAGGATAAGTCTTCTTGTACATTGAGGTGTCCATAAGGGTGTCCGTAATGGACACCCGGCACCCCCCTATTGGATGGAGTGCTTGTGGGTCCGGCACTCCATCCAATAGGGGGGTGCCGGGTGTCCATTATGGACACCCTTATGGACGTCCCAATGTACCCATAGCATCACCCTTTATTCAATTTATACTTTAAACATTAATTACATTTTCTTTTCTCGCTTGGTCTTTCTTGTCGTTCAAATGTTTTTCTTTTGAGCGAGTCCTTGTTTGGTTTTGCGAAAAGATCAGATTTTTAGTAAATCTTAGTCATTGTCTGGTGGCAATTTTAATCCAAATTTTAAGCAATTATTGGACCGTTAGTAGCCTCTATTGTTGACTTCCTTCACACAATTTAGGCAGCCGTGGGACTCACTAACAGTCAGAATTCTGCTTTTAATTTCCTCCAGACAAGCCCTTAATAAAAAAAATATATAGATGAAAAGTTGATAAAAATTTTGATTCTCATAAAATGTTCGATAAAAATAAGTTCTAAAAAATGGGGCCAAATAAAAGACGTGATGATATTTTACTGTATTCTCGACTTGCTTAATTGAATTTAGATTTTATTGCCCTCATCCTTTTCTTCCCACAATCCATGTAGTAATTGAATGTAACAGTGTTGTCACCGGTCATGAGTTATTGCTCATATTTCTTGTCCAAATTAAAGAACCTCACCTTTTTCTTGCTTCTTGTATTACAAGATCTCATTCCTTTACCACCCTCCCCCCCACCCGTTTGACACCCGTTAATTTATCTTTTTTTTTTCTTATTCTTCATTTCAACCACAAATTCTCCAAATAAAATAATATTACACACAAATCAAAAACTTTTCATCACTTTTTCACCACACATTCTCACATTAATCACTATTTAGGGATGGCAAAAAAGTGTGCCGGCTCGGGCTCGGTTACAATGAGTCGAGCCTCATTTTTTTGGTCGGGCTTTGTTTGGCTCCGCTCGGACCCAAAAAAACTCGGCACAAAAAAGCTCGAGCCGAGCCCGAGTTTTTTTCTTTAATTTATAGTACGTATAAATCGCACAAATTTTAAATTTTTAAGTAAAAAATGTAGATTTGACATTAAATAAAATAAAAAAATCGAGCCGGCTCGGACTGAAAGCTCGGGTCGAGTTTTATTTTATTGAGTTCGGTTCGGGCCAAAAAAAGCTCGACACAAAAAAGTGGGAGCCGAACCTGAGCTTTTTTTTTGGGGCTCAGCTCCTTACCATCCCTATTACTATTCTAAAATTCCGATTCTTCTCAAAATGGGTTTCAAATCGGGGCAATTGGATGGTAAAAGTTATTATATTAATAAAATATTCAAACTCAAAATCTTGATTTAACTTTTGTATAGGCTCCCCACAAAGTTAGATTCCATATACCCCACCTCCACGCCATCCCCCTACAAAGCTATACTTCCAACCTAGCTAGAGAATATTTCCTACCTCCATCTCTCTTTTGAGGTTTATTAGAATTACATTGATATCCTCTTTATTTTTAAAAAGGTCAATATTTATCTCATATTATCGTTCTATACTATTTTGAAATTGTTATTTTAATCTATTCATATTATATTTTTTTGTTTCTTATTATTTATTGAAATATATTCTTTTTGTACTTTTGATTAGACGAGATTTCTTTAGTTAGGACATATTTGTTCTTGATTCTTCAATTCTACAGTAAATTAATTCTCATTTTTAACCACACATTTTTCAATAAAATAATATTTTCAATCACATCAATAATTTTTTCTTCTTTTTCAACCACACATTTCCCATCATATCACTATTCAAAATCAATTCTTCCTCCAAAAAATCCTTACCAAACAAGCTCCTAATAAAACATTATAAACTTCTATAAAAATTAAAAATTATTATATGCGATTCTTTTGTGTCTATCTGTCTTTCTTCCTTTCTTTTTTGGCAAATATGATTGAAAAATTATTAACAAGTTAAAATAAATAAATATTCCAGAATAATTTAACCAAACTAATTGAAAATTCATTAAATATTTCATATTGCTAGATTTGATAGCATTTTCTCTAATTTTTATTTGTTATACTATTGACATTAATACTATATTAATATTAAAAAATAAAGTAATATTATCGTTACAAGAAATATGAAAAAAGATGGCATCAAAGTTTATAGATTACATGTAAAATTATTTTATTGAAAAATGTGTGATTAAAAATGGGTTTAAAAGAATAGGGATTGTTTTATTTGTATTTCAGTCTTTAGTTTTGAGTTTTGAATTCATTTTGGATTTTGTGTTTTGAGTGTCCATTTTGAGATTGTTAAAAACATTTTCTTTTTGTCATTTTGAAAAAAAAAAATGAACTTTTGGTTTGGTTTTAATTGAAAACAGTCAAAACAACTTTTTAGTGTTTTTCATTTTCTTTGTAAATTTTAAACTCGTTTTTGAAAATTCGTTTCTAAAAATAAATAAGTACACGTGTTTTCATTGTTTTCGAAAACTGAAAATTAAAAATGACTTGAAAAAAACAAAGATAACATGCCTTATTTTCTAAAAATGGGCTCAAATATGTGTTAGATTACCTTTTAATTCCTTATTGTAGTATACATTTTAGATCAATTTTAATTTTTCACTTTTTAATGAGAAATCAAAATTGATTAAAATGATATCACTCTTTACAAAAAGGTTCAAAATAATTTTTTTAAACACTTAAAACAGTTTATTTCTTCGAAAACAAAATTAAATAAATACAATTAAAATAACAAATATATAAACTTAATTAAGGAGAGAAGGGAAAATGAAATATATTTTTTTATCTAAAAGAAAAATCAGTAGTACACTATTTCCAATATAAAAAGACTATTTTATCACTGTATCATGTTTTCGATACCCTTGAAACCCCATCCCATCTTCCCATTGTACATCCGAAGATAGCAAATAACAGTAGGCCTTTCCAAAAGAAAGAGTCCCAAGCACTACAAGAACAAAACCCAGCCTCCTTTTTTTCAGTTGAGTGAAAAAGAGGCAGAAAACAAGAAATCTGAGCCAACCTTTAATCTATACTTATTCTTAACAAAAACCCATCTCCCAGAGCAACCAAAAATCTCATCTTCAGCCTTCTGTCAGAAGACATTGGAGAAGAAAAAACGAAATGATTTGATTTATCAAGAATCCACTAATGGGTATGCCCAGAAACACCTTGTATTTTGTTCCTGTTTTGCTACTCATTTTAACCATACTTGAGCTCACTCCGGTATCCAAATCTGCACCTGACTACACCAGCTTAGTGTACAAGGGTTGTGCCAAGCAAGATTTAGCAGATCCAACAGGGGTTTACTCACAAGCTCTCTCTGCCCTTTTTGGCACCCTCATTGCACAATCCTCCAAGGCCAAGTTTTTCAAAACCACCACTGGCAGTGGCCAAACCACCATTAATGGCCTTTTTCAATGCAGAGGGGACCTGTCAAATGTCGATTGCTATAATTGTGTGAGCAGGTTGCCTATACTAATAGATAAACTCTGTGGCAAGCCTATTGCAGCAAGACTCCAGCTTTTTGGGTGCTACATGCTCTACGAGGTTGCAGGGTTTTCACAAATCTCCGGGATGGAAATGCTGTACAAGACTTGCAGTGGAACAAATGTTGGAGGGGCCGGATATGAGGAAAAAAGAGACACTGCATTTTCTTCACTGGCAAATGGCATTGGAAATGCCAATGGGTTTTACACCACAAGTTATGAGTCAGTTTATGTGTTGGGGCAATGTGAAGGTGATGTGGGGTCTTCCGACTGTGTGGAGTGTGTGAAAAATGCTCTTCAGAGAGCTCAAGTTGAATGTGGGAGTTCCGTTTCTGGCCAAATATATCTTCACAAGTGCTTTATCAGTTACAACTATTATCAAAATGGTGGTCCCAAAAGATCATCTTCTTCTTCATATACCTCTCCTTCTCCATCATCAGGTATAATTTTGCCCTTCCTTTCTTTAAGTTCTTAAATGATTTCTATACCAATAATAGCATGATCTAGCTGGATTATCATAATTCTTGAGGCTAATTATTCTACTACCAAAATGAGGATTTTGTCTAACTTTGATTTCTATTTCTTAGCTGTATCCCTTTATATTATATGTTGTAACAATAAAAAGTTATATATGATATACACGGTTTGTCGAATAAGATGTTTGTCTAGCTTTGGTTTGCAGGCCTTATCTCTAGATTTGATATTAGTGGTCCATGTGTATTCAAATTAACTCATTATTTAAAGCTTATCTTCAGTTTGCACATTCTCCCAATTAAAATCTCAAATTTTTTTAACATTTCATTGGAAAACATGCGCAGTTGTAACTTTTCATTTTTCAAGATCTTTTAGCTCTTTGAGGAGTTACAATGACTGTAAATACCTGAAAATTATAGGAATTCTGGGAGTAATTTTTATTTTTTTTTAGCAAACGTTAAGAAACCGGAGTTTTCAATTTTGACCCCTAATTTTAGTGTATTTTTGTAATGTCCCCTCGTGTTAATGTAATTTTTTTTATTTTTAATTTATTATAGGATCAGGGCAAAATACAGGGAAGACAGTGGCTATAATATTAGGAGGGGCAGCAGGGGTGGGGTTTTTAATCATTTTCTTGCTGTTTGCAAGAAAGTTAACCAAGAAACATGATGGTAAGAAAATATTTCAAAATTGTTTTTTTATTTCTCCTGAACTATTTTTTTTAATATTCTCACGTTTTTTTAATTATAATCTGTCATTTTTGCAGATTATTGAGGGGAAACATGTGAATTTTGTGAGTCGAATGTCATTCTTAGAGCCGAGGCATTCCTTATTGAGATTTTAGAGAAACTGGGAAAAAATTGTAAGCTTTAATTCTAAGTAATGTGAAAAGAGAAAGGAAAAACCAGTACTTTTTCTTAGCTTGTGTAGCATTTTTGTTTTTAAAACGCCATATCCGTATTCAAAGACAAGAAATTTTTGTGGCATTAGAAAGAATTTTTCGTAAGAAATGTTGTTCAAGAAAATTTTGGTGCCTGATACAAGAATGTATGATTTTAGGCATTTTTTTCCCAATTGCCATGTGCATGTTTGTACCTTTATTTCGTTTTATGGAATAATTGACCTAGATTTCTTCAAGGCTTTTATGCTTTTTAGGAAAAGTTTCTGTCTGTATCCATGAATGAATATCAATGCAGTTTATGTTTTTTTGTGTTTAGTTTTTAGTTGGTCACACCTTGTGAGATCTAGGTTATAGAAGGGTCAAACCTTTTAAGGTTGTAAAACTTCGTTGGTCTGGTGCAAGATTGCGATTTCTTTCGTCATCGATTCTTTTATTGTAAACTCCCGCCTTTCGTATATGATCTCAAGTCTTGGTAAAGTTGAGGTAAGGGCTGCAAGATCTCGTGACATAAATCCTAGTTCGCATTGCGTTAGGTTGTCTTGAACGGGATGAAGTGAGGAAAAAGGATTCATGTAAACAAGGCTAAGTTTGTTGTTGTGTACCTATCATTGTTCTTATGTGCAAAGTCAAAAAAATATGCTATCTCCCTGTTACAGTTTTCTCTCTGTTTTTATTCATAAATAAAAGGCATGCTATTTTAGTTTGGAGTCACATAGACACCTGATTGTACGCAGCTGGTCGAGAATTTTCCCTGTGACAATATTTATGACTTCACACTCGAATAAAGAAAATTGAAAGAAGGAAAAGGAAAAAGGAAGACCAATCCATGGTGTTTGTTTGCATATTTGGTTTGGAATAGATGTGTTTTAGCTATTTACTCTGCTGCTTGGAGATTGCAACTATGTGCCTGAATTAACTGCGAAAATAGCAAACGCCCTTCTTTGATTTCAATTTTTTTCAAAACACATTTTTGCTGTCTTCTTCTTTTCTACCACATATTTTTCGATAAAATAATATTATACCTTCCTAATCAATGGCTGTTTATATTCACTCTTTCCCTAGTGTTGAGAGTATGAATTTCTTACATTCCACGAAGTATTTGTTATTTTAATCCTATTTGCTGTTGTTTAAAGAACACATGGCCTTGGGGGGGAAATACTGTAGAAAAGTACCTTTTTCTCTGCAACTAGATCTTGTTATGAGAATCCTCGATTGAGTATGTTTTGCCAACCACATGCATTCCATTTACTTTCTTGATTAGGAACAAACTATTTTATATTTTATATTGGGGGCTTTTTTTATCTCATGATGCCAAAAGATTTGAACGATGAAAATAAATGATGAAGCCACCAACCAGACTCCCGGTGGCCATAGCTACAATAATAGTAATTGAGCGTAATTATTTATTGGTTAATTTCAGGGCGGATCCAATATTATGATTTAATAGGGACGAGACAAAAATGTGCTAAAATAAATTGTGAAAGAAACCCAAAAAATTTAAAAATTTAAATTTAAAAAAGCCCAATTGCACTTACTCGACCCTTAATGGGTCCGCCCCTGATTGACGCTTTCTTATGGTAAATAACAAGTAAACTTAGGACTATCTATAATACATACATTTTTTTTTTTTTTTAAATTTTATAATCTTGTTTGGACATTAGTAGACACTCTAGACCGTGAAACCAATATGAAGATCAAGGCATTTGGAAGCATAATTCAGAGTTTTCTATTGAATTTTATTTTTCCTTGAGAAGAGCATGCACATGTTCTTTAGCATCCGAGAATACTCTGGTATTAATGTTAATTGAGGGGTCGGTTCTCCAATCGATTGCCCTACATCAATATCCACAACTTTTCTTAATTCAACTAGGTTGACATTAGTAGTTTCCAAATCAATCGTACATATCTGAAGTACACTTCTACAAGTATATAGATTTTCACATTAGAATTATACATACACATAACTTTTGACATAATATCCAAATGGCAGTCCCTGCCTGAGCTGCCATTTGGCTATTATGTCAACCTCTATGGATCTTGCTATGTACTCATAACAAGACCTTTCACGTTATTGTTTCCAATTCGAGCTAACACTCCTTAATTTATTAACAAAAAGAGGTGCTATAAGCGAAAATTTAAGTAAGCTAAAAACAAATGAAGGAAACGAGAAAGTGAGCAAAAAATAAAGCAAATTGCATGGGGAAAAGAAGTGAAAAAGAGAGGAGCAACTTGGATGGAAAAGGAAGCAAAACTCTCTTTTCCACTTTATAAATGAAAATTATCTTTCAGTTTGAGTAGTTTCTTAATATCGTTATGCCTTATAGAGAGAGAGTACGGACATATCGTATTATGAAGATTCTCAAACTTAAAGTAACAGAACCATGAGATTATTTTTGCACATTTTAATTTTATAGCTTCTTAATCTTTTTCAGAATATAAAGTCAGTGTCCCTTTTTCTTATTTTTGAATATCTGTGTATTTATTTACCTTTTTTTACTTTTTAGCTAGTAATGGAAATTGGGAGAGAGAACTCATAGTTATCCAAGATTGATCTTCCTCAATTTCTAAAAGTGTGCATATCAGTCCTCGTAAGTTGAGTTTCACCCCCCGAAATTTGTGAGTTTCCTCCAACTGCTCTCTTAATGCTTCACATGAATTCTACGCCATCAAGTAAGTCTTCATTTGCATCCACCAATTAAGTTCTAAAAGTGGGCATATCAGTTCCTGTAAGTTGAATTTTTCCTTCGATTGCTCTCATAATGCTTCACATCAATTCTATGCCATCAGGTTAGCCCCTGTTTGGAGCTCGTTCTTCCACCAAAAAGAATACATTATTTGATCGTTAGAATCCAAATTCAGCCTCTTTTTTTGACCGTTTGTCTCACAGGTGGGTCCTACTTTCTCAGCCAACGATCATTTTTTTTTTCCTACTTTGGAGTTGAAGAATGAGCTCCAAATAGGGGGTTAGTCTTCATTTCCTCCGTCCAATTAAGCTCAACATCTTCATTTTTGCTCCAAGTATCTCAAAGTTTGAATTTACCTATGATGACAACATTTAGGACATGTTTGATGCAAATTTATTGAAAATAGATTTTGTGAAAAATGAATTTTTTTGGAGTATGCATGGTTCAAAAGTAGAGAAAAATTAGAAGTCAATGTGTAAAATTATTTTATTGGAAGAATATATAGTTGAAAATTAGTTCATAGAAAAATGATTTTTAAAGAATATGTATCACTCAATTGCCTACACTAAATTAATTAGCAATTAACTGAACAATCATGTTACATGTACAAGAATTTTTATCATTTGATAGATTGTCAGTTGATACAATTTCATTAGATGTTATCTCATCATCTGTAAAAATTCCAATATATTTCATCTGTACATGGAGCTTAATTCTTAACTCAATTTTCAAATGTATGTCAAACTTATAAGTCGATAAACGTATAAAACACCCTTGTGGACGGAATGTTTACACCCCCTACTTGAATGATAGATGAAAGCTTAAAGCACACAAACCTTTATTTTGTCGAACTAACATGAATTCACTCGAAACGAATATTGACCCTCGCTGTGCACATGCAAAAGCCATTAAAACATGCAGAAGCCCCACACCCCAAAACATCTCATTCTTCAACAACCTTATCACCCTTTATTCCAAGTCAAATCTTCACTCTTCGGCCCTCCATCTCTTCCACTCCATCCCTTGTCCAAATACTGTCACATGGGCTTCCATAATCTCTGCATTCTCCCATTCTTCCACCGCCTTACGCCTCTTTCTCTCCATGCTCCGCCACCCCACCCGTTCGTCCCCCAATGCACGCACTTTCGCGACGCTATTCAGAACCTGTTCTTTATTACCAGATTATATTTTTGGGTTTCAATTACATGCACTTGTTGTCAAGTTCTCGTTGCAAGAAAATCCCTTTACTGGTTCGGGTTTAGTGTCGCTTTATTGCAAAACTGGGGACATGGATTCTGCGGGGAAGGTGTTTGATGAAATGTGTGAGAAAGATGGGGTTTGTTTTGCGGCGATGATCAATGGGTTGTCTCGGAATCAGAGGCCTATTGATGCTTTGAGATACTTTGTTGAGATGAGGAGGGAAGATATGTTGTCAAATGCTTATAGTGTGTCTGGGGCTTTGTGCGCTGGGTCTGGGATGACCATGCTCGAGCAATGCCGGATTATCCATGGACACGCTATGGTGACCGGGTTGGATTTGGATGTGATAGTAGGGACTGCGTTGATTGATGGGTATGGAAAATGTGGGGTCTTGGAGGATGCAAGAAAAGTGTTTAATGAGTTGGGAATGGAATTCAATCTAGTTGGATTTAATGCAATGATGGCAGGGTATGCACAACATGGGGATAAAGACTGTGTGATTGAGCTTTTCGGCATGATGGAGAGTCAAGGAATGAAACCTGATGAGTATAGTTTTTTGGCAGTTTTGACGGCATTTTACAATGCTGGTATGACCATAGAGACTGAGAGGTGGTTTAATAAGATGGAAATTGAGTATAAGTTGAAGCCATGGATTGAGCACTACACTTGTTTGGCAGGTGCATTAGGGAGAGCCGGAAGGTTAGAGACGGCAGAGAAAATTGCTTTGACAATGCCCTATGAGCCTGATGCAGCCATATGGCGCGTGTTATTGTCAAGTTGTATGAATCATGAAAATGCCAGCATCGCTTGGAGAATGAGCGAGAAATTGCAGGCAATTGATCCAAATGATGATTCGGCTTATGTGATTTTGGCAAATGTATTCGCAAGTGCAGGGAGGTGGGACGAGGTTAAAGAAGTTTGGAAAATAATGAAAGATAGGAATGTGAGAAAGGAAGTTGGGCGAAGTTGGATGGAAATCCATGGAGCAGTTCATGTGTTCTTTTCCGGAGATAGAAGGCACGTGAGGAACAAGGAAATATATGCTAAGCTAGCAGAGTTGATGGAGGAGATAGAGAAATTAGGCTATGTGCCAATTTGGGAAGAAATGTTGCACGAATTAGAGAAGAACGAGAAGAGGGAGATGCTTTCATATCACAGTGAGAAACTGGCTGTTGCTTTTGGACTGTTGAGTGGGGTTACACCTCCTGGAAAAGCTTTGAGGATTATAAAGAATTTGAGGATTTGTAAGGATTGTCATGAAGCCTTCAAGTATATTAGCAGAGTAGTAGAGAGGGAGATAATAGTAAGGGATGTTCGTAGATACCATAGGTTCTTGAATGGTACTTGTAGTTGTGGTGATTATTGGTAATTTAGTTAGAAGAAGCGACGACTAAAGTTTCTTTTACATGTTACCAAAAACGATCATGGCTGGGCTGAGCTGAGCTGAAACTGATTGACATCTTCCTTGGGTCTTTGAAATGGAATTGTACTCATTCAAACATCAAGTTAAAGTTTGGACCATGCTACAAGTAAATAACCATTTACATAATACATTACATAATTGACATGTGGCGCGCATCCATCGGTAGTCCACAATTTTTGACTTTTCCACACTTCACATCCACGGCTGGATTTCTGTCACATGGGCTTATGTAATTCATTATGTACATGAATTATGTACATGGAGATTTATCCTTAAAGTTTTGTCTACTATTTCTGATTCTGCTGACAAAATGCGATGGATTTGTATGTTCTGTTCAAAGAATCTCTTTCTAGTTCTCACGATTATGTGAAAACTGAACTGGAAGAGTATGCTCTACTCGAATGGAAACACTGAAAGCAGATTCAGTTCAAACTGCACCAACATCAGTTGGCTTCTTGTTTGCTATGCTAGCAGCACGGATAGAACAAGAAGACGTTATTGTTGATATCATTTATTCAACCTCAAAAAGGAATTGTATTCTACCCTAGCTTGAAGTCGCATTCTATAACTCGTGTTTGCCTATTTTATGTGTATTGTTTAAATATATGGCTTGGAGTTGTTTTCATCATCTGTAGGTGTATTTTCCTTCTTGATTTGTCTGCAATCAAACATCATTTCTATAGTGCAAGGGACTGGAGCTCAAGAAGATGTGTATACTTCTCACCTGATTACTTAAAAAACTCTGTATTTGATATGTTTTTTTGTTTGACATTTGCTTGATTAGATCTAGTGGGTGTTGAAATGGGCGGAGGTCCAAGTTGAGAATGATCAACCCCGTTAAAAGAACCGAACCGAAACTAGCTAAGCCTAGTCCACACACTATTCATGATACAGGTCGTGCCGTTATTTATTGCCTGGCTCAACCCCCATGAAGACCGGCAGTAAGGCCGACAGATTTAAAAATGTACGAGCTTTTAGTAAAGTTAGAGAGTTGTTTTGACTCAATTGCTTAATCCACAATTATGCATCTAGTATTACTAGTAGATTCTACATGTAAGTTGTTTTTAATATTTAACAATGTGATTCATAGGCGGATCAATCTCTCGATTATTTTTTCTTAAGTATCGCTTAATTTTAAACTGAGAGATTATTTTTTCTTAAGTATCGCTTAATTTTAAACTGATTCTATTGTAACTGCGCTGGGAGTAGCAGCTGCCTTGATAGTCTTCTCCCCAGCCCAAGAACTTGAGCCTTCCCTTCATCCTCTTTGTGATCCTATCGATTCTATCATCGTAATGAAACACACAGAGCTCGACCATCCACCCCAAAATACTGACAAATTCGCGGCTTGGTATGGTCTGCAGATTCAATCTTACTACATGTACATCAACTTTGACATCATGGATGACATTTTTATGAATTGACAATTTTTTATAAATTGATTTTAACATCACTTTAAACAATCGATAACCCAAATTTTGACAACTCACACAATGTCAACAACGTCATTTATGAATGTACATCTAAATTAATCCCTTCAGATTTGGCCTGGATGCAAAGGGGCTGGTTCAGGTTGATCCACCCATATTGACAACCCTGACTGGGGTTAGGTCCTTAAATTCTAACAGCCATCATTATGGTGGAAAATGCTGACCATGAAATTGATGCTAATTTGTAACTCTGTTCTCCACTCTGTACACTGCTACTAAATTATTAACCACTACTATGCAAAATGTGATTGCCTAAAGATAAAGATGCAAAATGTGTTTGCAACTTCATACTCCAAAGTATAAGTTCGCACGAAAGAGTTGCCTAGTGATATGTATCAAAATTCGTAAAAAAAAATTTCTTGCAGTTTAAATGATGCAATAGCAAATTTCAGGCAAAAATGACAGCAGGCTGAACACAAATTTAAAACCAACTCGACCTCAACAGTCGGTCAAATCCAAATGTACCAAAACCAAATATAATCCACAATTCGAGTTTTTAATATTCTACATGAATAAGTTAAGAGAATGACGTGAATTTAATCCAGACATCACACATTAAAAACAAGAAAAAGGATCGCAACACTGAATCCAGAGAGGAAAGTCAGTAATAGTCTTTTGATGAAAAGATAGCATGTGCTAATGACCATTGTATTTTTCAATGCAAAATGAGGAAAGTAAATTGTCAAACCAGAAACACGTGCATTCTCTAGAGCAGAAGAATTATATCTATCTGCGTCATTATAAATTTTAAGCACCATTAACAGAATTCATGGAAAAATAGATTTGAAGAATTTGTCACGGGAAACAGCATCCAAATTTCATTATAACATTGTTATAGTGTCATTGCACACAGTCACACGTCATGAACAAACAAATTCCATGAGCACTAGGTAAATATTTCAAAGAGCATCAACAAGCACTATGGGATAGAACCCAAATAAAAAATTAGAAGACTTCCAATAAAATCAAAACTTTCCCAATGGTACAAAAACTTTTTTCTTCTCTCTCCTCTCTTGGGTAAAGTTAGGTTAAGATCATTGTAAAAATAAAAATCAAATTATAATCTCATAACAATCCAAGAAACCAGAGAAAATTACGAAAGATTGCCAATCCAATAACACAATTTTAATCCAAACAAGACATTACTAACATCGAGAATGTCAAGACACTTGCGCAATTCTACTTTATACAAAACATTTTTTAGGAATAAACCACTGATGTTAGCATAATTACCAGGATAAAGAGACTACCGTCTCAGAGCCAAAAAACATAAAAGCCAGTACACATTAGCACTAAGAGTATACATCAGAAAGCATCACAAGCACAAAGAGAAAGAAACTATTGAAACAAAAGACATAATAAGACTTCTAATAAAACGAAAAAAATTCCCAAAACAGTAAAGCAACTCAACCTTTTAACAAAACATATGTTATCATCGGGTTTATTTCCCAATAACAAAACTAAGACAATTCCACTCAATAAAAATAAAAAACTGAAAAGCAAAACTAATATTCATTCAAGTAAAAAGCCCAAAAAGCTGACTCGAAACGCACCCTCATTAAAGGCTTCCAACAACACAAATCATGAAAAGACCTAGTATTACCATCAATCACCTTTATGTATGTAGCCTTTCGCGTGTAAAACGTTTTTAGCATGCATTCGTACTGGGCACGATTGTAACAAAATTCAACACTAACAATATTGACGAACACAAATACTAATAATCAACGAACATCCATTTTTCTCAAAACCCAGTTCCCCATAATCACTATAAAAGATCATTACGAAATTTGAATTGGATGCAACTGTCACAAAATCCAAGACTTTCTCAAAATATTGACAAAGTTTAATAATAATAATCGACGTTATCGACGTTATAATCCCAGCAAAGAATATTAGTTTTCTCAAAGCCTAGTTCCAAAATCACTAAAAGAGAACATTACGAAATTTGGATTGGACTCGATTGTCCAAAATTCAAGACTTTCTCATAATACTGGCAAATATTAATACTAACAATAAGCTTGATAATGCCAACCAGAATCACTATAAAATATTATTATAAAATTTGGATAGGACAAAATGTAGCAAGATTCAAGACTTTCTCACAATATTTACAAACATTAATACTAAAAATCAACTTTATAATCACAGCAAAAAAGATCATTACGAAATTTGGATTAGACGCAATTGTAACAAAATTCAAGACTAAATCAGAATATGGTCAAATATTAACTCTAATAATCTAAGCTATAATCCCATCAAATAACATCCAGTTTCTCGAAACCCAGTTCCAAAATCCCTAAAAAAGATCATTACGAAATTCGGTTTGGATGAAATTATAACAAAATTCAAGACTATCTCAAATATAAAGAATATTATAATCTCATCAAATATCATCCAGTTTTCTCAAAACCCAGAACACAAAACCCAGTTCCGAAATCATAAAAGTAAAGCCAATACAGACTAAACTCACTTAGGAGGGACCCATGAAGGAAGGTTGCGAAGCAGGGGCGCCAAGAAGAGACGTCTGCTGGAGCTCGAGTTCATTTAACTGCGCCTCCCTGTCCATCTCTATGATGAGCGGCAGACCCAGAACAATAAACGAGGTAGCCACAATCCACGCCGCCTTGCCTGTGCTCTTCATCAGGCGCTTCGCCAAGTACGCCGCGTCACCGGCGGTGGTCTTGCCTTTCCTCACGATCGAATAATCAGAGACTCGTGACAGTATGCTGTCCCTGGCCTGGTTCGATCTTTTTAAGGATTTATTCTTTTTTCCTAGAGATGCCATTGTTGTGTGCGGAAGAAGCAGATGTAAAACCCTTTTACGTTCTCAAGGCTGCTACTTAAACCCTAATAAAACCTTTTTTTCTTCTCTAAAATGCAATTGGATGCTCTTAGTCGTAAAAAAAACGTTTTTTATTTTAAAATTTTAATTATTTTAAAAAATTCAATAATTCAAATAACACATAACAAACATCTAAAATTATAAAATATTGTATTTACTTAATAATTTCTACGTAAAGATAAATATCAAAATTAATTATAATGTAGATAACTTGTTGCTCCTTTCCTAGTCCTCCTTTCAATGATCGAAATTTCATTATCTTGTTCCTCCTCTCTCCTCATTTTTTTGTAGGCAAAGATATACCCACATCTTCCTTCAACTTAGCATCATTCACTAGCTTCTCTATCATTTTAAGCTTGTTCACTTGAATCGCTTCTACATACTTGGCTTTATGTTCTTCACTTGCTCTAGGACATAATGCCACACATTTTTCCTTGATTCTTACTACGTGAATTTTATGTATATAAATTCATCTCTTAGTAATCTTATCACATAACATGCATTTCACATTATTAAGATTTTTAGGATCTACCAAAATCGCAGTTTCCCAACCAACATCTCTGGAATCTCTTTTTAGTCGACTAGCATGGAATTTAGATGTTGTTGAGGAATCATCTTCTTCCATTGTTCCTACAAAAAAAAAAAAAAACAATGCAATTTTTTAATTATTCATTTAACAAACTAATATTAATTGAAATTAAACACAAAAGTCGAGGCCCAAAAGCATAGGAAAGTGGAAACACAATAAAATTACAAAGAAAAAGAAAAATTATAAGCAATTTGCTGAGAATCGCATGCTTCAAAATTACAAATATAATGTAAAGCATAATAACCTCCTAATGTTATACACACCTGATACCCAAATCAGTGCGACGTGCGGAGAAATTGAGAGGTCTTGCGGCTTTCTTCCTTTTTTTCCCCCCGTTCTTCCGTCTTCTCAATTATTTGAAGTTTGGAATTTCTGAAGTTTGAAGGGATAGTAGGCTAGTGAGTTTAGGCTGAGGGTTTTATTTAAAAAAAAAAATTGGCCCCCTTTAAAATTTGGGCATGAAGCGGAGACGCGCCTAGGCGTGTCTAAGAACGCCGCGGTCAATATTGTCGTTGACCGCTTAATTTTTGTTTAGGTTTAAGGCGAAGCGTTTTCATCACGCTTCCCGCTTAGGCTACGCCTAGATACACTTTTTAGAACACTAACTATAAGTGGTAGAACCTTTTTGTTTCCTAATTTAGCTCAACAACGGAAAATAGAGTTACAAAAATATTTTGGAGTTACCTCTATATATATATATATATATATATTATCGTCTGAATGTATAGTCGAAAATGAACATATAAAAAGAAGAATTTAAAAATAATGATTAGCAAACAAAGACTTATATTTTTGATTTAGGAATCCTTAGTTTTTATGTTTTGATATTTGTGGGATTAATTGCAATAGTAGTTTCAAACCTTTTATTTTGTTGCAGATTTTACTCAAGCCTTTTATTTTTGTGACATCCACAATTTCAAAACTTTCGTTTCGTTGCAATAGGACATATGGATGAATTTCATATATTTGACCGTTGATTAGAAAAATTGAATTTGACCAAAGAAAAAATGGCAAATTTACATATTTAACATAAGAAAATTTTAAAAATTAAATTAAAAAAATGAAGAAATCAAAGGGACATAATATTGTTCATCTTCCTCCCCCAATTAGGAATGGCAAAAAAATTCATTTAACCCGAGACCCTTGGTCTTGCCTCAAATGGAATGTGGATTACCCACCTAATCAAGTAAATGGGATAGGGACAAGAAGAGGTCATTGCCCCGAAGTGGGTACGGCGTGGGTATGAGAAACATAGCCCCTACCCAGTTACCTGCCCATTTAAAGTTAATTTCAAAGTGGAACTTTTTATCAAATAAAAATAAAAGATTTATCATCATCTGTAAAGAGAAAATAAGTTGTTTTAAGAAATTGGAAAAAAAAAAAGGTAACAATGTTTATTTATTAAAGATATAAAAGAATAAAAGTAAAAATATAATAAATAAAAAATAAAAATAAAAAATAAACAGGGCGATCCTGAGTCCCGCTCCATTTTAACTGGATATGGAGATGGAGCAAGATAATAAAAATAGACGACATGAGAGGAGTGGAAATGATCGACCCGTTTTATACCTGTCCCGTTGCCATCCCTACCCTCATTCCCACACCACCCACTAAACTAAACCCAAAAATGCTAAATGTACATACTTTGGTGTACATTTAATTTCACATTCCTTTCACATAGGGGGTGGGTCTCGCGATTTTTAAAATTGCGGGCTCCACCTCTTATGTGAGAGAGATGTAAAAGTGAATGTGAACCAAATGTGTAAATGTAGCTTACTCAATTAAACCAAACCAAACCAAACCAAACCAAATCAAATCAAATCCTACAACCCACATTGTGATCGCCTTCCACAACCACCACCACTGTTATCACATACATTGATAGAGTTCTTTCAAGCTTGCAGTCTTTTTTACCCTTCTTCCTCGTATTAATAAGAAGGCAAGCAAAAAAAAATTAAAATTTACATTATTTACCACGATTCAATTTCTCAAATCGCAACTACAACTGTACTCAATAAGACCTAGCTAAAAAACACCCAAGCTTAATTGGATTATTTAGTTTTTCTTTAACATTCAATTCAATATTGCAAAGAGAAGCAAAGGGATACTCTATCACAAGTGATTTCTTCCTGAAAGAACTATCTTTTGTCCAATTGAAATCGTAAAATAATAAGGAGCAAAGAGATACTTACAAAATTCAGGTTGTTGATGTATAAATTGATGGCTGAGATAAGATCAATAACAAGATAAGTTGGAGTATTTCAATGAAGAAATCAAGAATATTGATACGAAAGAAGATAAATAATCCCTAGCGACCAAAGAGTGGAGGCAATTAATTATTAGAGTGGTCGACATATTATTTTATCTATGTTGGTGGAGACAGCTAGTGGCAGTAGTTGTGGAAGGTGGCGAGGATGGGGGCTAAAGAATTTCGTTTGGTTTAGTGGGTGGGACGTGATGGGGGTAGGGTGGGATTGGAGGGAGGAAGATGAACTGTATTATTTTTCTTTTGACTTCTTTTATTTTTTTATTTGATTTTAAAATTATTTTAGTTAAATTTGTAAAGTTACCATTTCCCTATTTTTATATTTGGTCAAAGATATTTTATGAATTTTTTTTATAAAGTCCACAAAAAATGCAAAGTTTGGGACAACACTGCAATCATCCCATTTTTATGCTATGGATTCATTGGATTGTCATCATTTTCAAATAAAAAATTTAAATAGGTCAAAGTAGACCTCCAACTTTATGATCATTATACTTGTTGTTAGGATGGGCATTTGTACTGCAAAACAGACTAACTGGGTTGTGTCAGTTTTTTGTACAAATCATTAATTTTCAGGCCTTCATACTGGTCAGAAGTACGGATCAATTCATTTTGTAAGGGTCTGTTTGATTATAAAAGTGTGATTGAATAGAAAGAAAATGAATTTTAAGTAATTGAATTGATTAGAATTGTTTTCCTAAAAATTATCAATTAATTGTGTTTAATTAGTATAATTTTTCACATGAAAAATATTGAAATTTTGGCTCTTTTGGAGTTCGTTTGATTTCGTTTTACATGAAAATTGTCCATTAAAGAAATTAAATTTGTTACAATTGGAGATATAATTTGTTTTCATTACTAAAAAAATAAAAAAAGGTGGAAAACAATTTTCCCACCAAAGTGGTGGGAAAACCAATTCATTGAAAACCAAGAAAAGGAGGTCACATGGGAGTTGGGGGGAAAACCAATTACAAGGAAAATTTTGCCTATTAAACAATGTAAAAGATGGAAAATGAAAAATGATTTTCAAGTTCCATGAAAATTTGGGGATATCAAACAGGGTCCAAGTTCTTTGCAAAAACCTAACCAACACGACTTATAATTTTAAACTAAATCACCATAATTTTTGCAACCCAAACCTTTAACACTTTGACTCCCCCACCCCACCCCCCGGCCATCTCTCTCTCTCTCTCATTTCGACTCGATTATCTCAAGCTAACAATGTTTATTTCTATTTTCATCTTCTTTTGTTCAGGGATGAGTCAAAAACGTAACTCGGTGCGGGCACAATTTATTGATATTAAACGTCGAGTTCTTGGTTATATATTTAATGATGATAAAAATATAAACTAATATTGCGACAATACTAAAAATGATATAATTTATAAATCACACTTGTTCCTTGCAAATTTTCGTACTTTGATATCGTTGTACAATAATTTCATTATCGAGTTTCAAAAATATATTTCACTATATAAACAATTGTGCTATCATTCATTCTTTGTTAGAATTAATTTTTTTGCAAAATCACCAAGATCATTCAACCCATCAAACTATTTGTTAGAGCTCATGTCAAAAATATAAGTCTCAAGTTGATCATGAAGTACAGCGAAATCTAATATAGAGAAATCTAATGAATAAAGCTCAACAAATCGAATCAAACTTTTCTTGTCAAAAGAAAAAAATCAATCTTGTAGACTTATACAAACTACACTAAGAAGTAACTCTGTATTTACCTTCAAGAAACGATCATTCAATTCTTAGAGTTGTAGATCAATAATAGAGTAGAACAAATCTACCCGATAATGATGTAAATTTGTAATATGTGGAGGATTACGCTGTGGGCGACCACGAAGTGCACGTCGTACAAACATATCATCCATGCATGATACATCAATATAATGATGTTGACAGAAAGAACATACTTCTTCCAAAAAGGAGTCACATCCTTTATCTCTTTTTATTTGGAATCGTTGTTTGCACAACTTTACCAATTGCATTGCATTCATAATATCTTGATATTTTCTTTGCAATGCCTTTAATAGTTCATTTGAAATCCCTAAGACACTTCTCATCAACTGTAAATTAAATGCAAAATCAAATGTCTATATCGACTTTAATAAATTTGTCGTGTTAGATCTTTGATCACAAGAACAAGAGTCATCTTCAACAATTATTCCAAGTGTACACTAACAAAAGAGAACATGACAAGTAAGATCACCAAAGAATTATAATGTGAACTCCATCGTGTATCACTAGAACGTTGAATGGTTGTTTATTGCTCAAGTCCCATTCCACTTAAAATCTCACATTTCTCCAATGCCTCAACAACAAAGTTTGATTGTTTCCCTTGGAAAAAGATCACAATGTCTAGAAGATGCTACAACAGTATTTACTACATCATCAACTACACAAAAGAATGTAGTAATATGAATATTCTTCTTTACAATAGCTACAAGAGCTAATTGGAGTTAATGAACAAAATTGTGAATGTAAAAGACGTGGAATCTCGTTTAAAATGAGTGATTTCAGACCATTAAACTTACATTGTACATTACTTGCCTCATTATAACATTGTCCTCTCAAGCTAGACATGCTCAAGTTATATCTAAAAAATACCTTATCAATTGTAGCTTTAAGTGATAGAGTCGTGGTACTTGCAACATGTTCAATCCCTATAAAACGTTCATTCACAAGTTCACTGTTATCTAAATAACGTAATACAATTGACATTTGCTTCTTCATTGACACATAATGAGATTTATCAACTAGAATAGAAAATAATGAATCACCAGTATTTTTTATAATAACATTAATCGTCTCAACAACATAAGCATTTGCTATATCCTTTTGAACATCATGTGATGTCAATTTGCAATTTTGAAGAGTGTTTCCCAATGAGACAATATTAATATATTTATTATGAGTAACCAAAAATTCCAATAGGACTAAGAAATTACCTAGATTGAGAGAATCGTTAGATTCATCATGACCTCGAAATGAGTATCCTTGTCGCAATAGAAGTCGAACACAATCAATAGATGCATTAAGACGAGTAACATATGCACTTCTTACTTATTCTGACTGCTTGTAGAAAACAGATTGAATGTGTTGCTGTCGTTCCATCAAAACTTCGTACTTAATGCGGGCTTGATTATGTGTACTATCATGTTCTCCAATCTAAGTATGAAACATTTTTTATCTTTCCAATATGTAAAACCTTCACCAACAAAAGATGCATCCACCTTACTTTCTAGAACTTGTTTTAAAAAGATAATAATACAAACAATAAGCAACATCTTTTTCTACAATGTATTCCAACCAAGAACTGAACTCTTTAAATTAAGAAGGATTGAATCATCTAGCTTTTACTCCAAATTTTCCTTTTGGAAAGTCAAAATCTTGGGTCTGATATGGACCCTTTAACATTTATACACTCTTCGAATTTGATCTTGGATGTTAGCATTGTAATCTAAATGAGTATCCTTAGACCAGGATCGGTTGGAAGTTTCGTGATATCAAATTTCACATTATTCGACATCCCCCAGTCAACATTTACATTATCCACATTAGTTTTTCTTTGAAAGAATATCTTCATTTCATATGTGAATTTAAATATTAGATATCTAATTACTACTTAGAGCAATTCAAAGGGCAATTCACATGTCAATTTGCAAGGTAGTACTATTTCCAAAACTTATGTAATTCACACTTTACAAATTACAATGACAAAGTAAGCAATAACTCATAGTGCATGCAACAATATTGGAAGGAAGTCTAGTAGTCAAATCAATTGTACAGCAATGTATATGTAGTAAGTTTCGAGTAATTGAAGAGCAAAGTGCTAATTTCAAAAGTTAAAAAGTAAAAAAAAAAAAAAAAAAAAAAAAAAAAAAAAAAGATTATGCAAGAAATCAGGGATGACTGCATAAGCTTCGAGTTCGAGGTTAAGGGCATCACCTAATCATTTTTCTTCTGCTGCTGCCGATTGTTGAAGAATCGACGGTGCTCGACAATTGCAAACTCGCAGTCTAGGGCTCAAATAGGACTCGTCGTCTAGGGTTTAGGCGTTCAAGTTGAAGGAGTGGGTAATAGGTATAGGTTGTGAGAAAGAGAGAAGCAGCCGGGATTGGGAGGAGGAGGCCAGAGGCAATGGCGATGAATTAAAATGGGTATTGGTTTGGCCGTCTGGATTTTCGAATGAAATGGACTGGGCAGTGCCTAATCTTTTGCCATCTGGGTATTGGTATGGTTTTGGGCTTCACTTTTGGGCTGGGCACTAGATATTAATTAAAAATAAAAAAATAAATTGGGCCATTGGGTTGGCCCCAAAAGCTCAAGCCTGCATTGGACTTCATTGGGCTCTGCCCCTCCTTCTGTCACTCATTGGATTAAATTGCAGACTGCGGTTGTTGATCAATTCATTTAACCAAAAAATATTATGATTTAAATAATGGTTATGAGATTTCTTGCTCTGGGATGAGGAAGGATTAAGCAAGGCTAATTCAGCAAAATATTAGCAATAACTTAACTTCAATTTTAATTTCAGAGACTTGCAATCACATGAGATATCATTTAATCTGTTATGTCTATTGATATAATTCAGAAGATGACATGTTGCTACTAAGCTGGTTACATTCTCCTGACTGTAATATTGTAAGTATATTTTGAAGCGTCTTAAGTTGAACATTTCATCCTAGCCTTTATTGAACCACCCAATAATAATCGATTTGGGTTGGTTCGATTTATGGGCTCAAATTTGTTTAATTTCAATTGATCATTTTCCAAATCAAATTAGTCGGTTTGACTATTTGTTGGTTGGAAAATTGAACCAAGCCAACCTATGTGCACCCTTACCCATAAGGCATCTAGCAACTCATCATAAAGTTGAAATCGCTGCTCGATGATGATCGTACAAAGTTACTATCACATACTACTTGATCCCCTTATATCATCGAGGTCAAATCTCAGGTAAAAAGGTGTTTCTCCTACCCTGACCTCCTCTCGCATATGGAAGAACTCAGAAGTTGTTGTATGTGTGCATATAGGGGCAGTTTTAGGGGCAAGCCCAATGCAAAATTAATTATAAGAAATGTTTTTTTTTTTTTACTTAAATTTGGCCCAAAAACCTATGTTAGCCCAGTTCTAGTCCAGCCCAAGCTCAATGTCCAATAATTTAGTTAAAGTAAAGACTCCATAATTATTAAATATTCATCTCATGACATTCATGTAACGTGAACATTTTGTTACTAAATTATGTATTTTATTTAATACGTATTTGACTAAGTTTACTTATAATTATACAAGTAAATCTTATAATAAATAATTATATTGATCGGAGCTAAAATAAATTACTAATTTTAACAGTAAGAGACTCTACATGTTTGGCTAATCTTATAAGTAATAATTTTTTCTACCATGTTTTCATATTTACTTATTCATACTAAGGAAGAAATTTACATATTTTGATTATGAAATAGATGTTATTATCAAAATAAGTAACTTGTCCTATATTTAATCATGTCAATAAAAATAATATTTATTGAGATTTATTTATTTATTTCTGATTGTAAGTATATTATTGTAATTGAGCCACATATGGATATTAAATAATTCAATTTCTTTGGACACTTGGAATTCCTGGCTAGTTTTCCCTACTTTGGGTGGGATTCATCACTCACTATTGAATGTATTAATGCATGCATACTCCGTCACTGGGTATGTATTGCCTTTGTATCGATTAACTCTGATGATAGGATTGCTTCGACATTCATAGTACAATCACAAGACTCGAATTCAAATATTTGTTAATTTTATTTATAATTTTGTCGCTACTCTTCCTTTCACTATGTTGATGGACTATAACACAAAAGTTGGGTTCCACTTTTGCATGATGGCTCTGAAAATTGTTGATGATGCCTTGCTTAATAAAAACGTCATCCCAAGTGTTAAACAACATTTTTTTAGTTATGTAAGCAAGAGTGGATCCAGCACCTGGTCAGCCTCCGCAGCCGCCCGTGCTGGATCCATCGGGAACAATTTTTTTTTTTTTTTTTGACAATAGATAAATATATAAAATATATGACTAATGATTCATTTTATTTTCAAACGTCTCCCTTAGCTCATTTGGTTAGAGCTAGGATTTTCATTTTATAGGTCTTGGATTCAAGTCTCCTTCCAACCAATCTATTATGTAATAGTTTTAGTTCTACAATTTTTAGTTTTTACCAAAATTAATGGAATAGGGAGGAAGGGTTCGAACGTTTGATCTTTCTTTGGATTATTGACAGGTTTACTATTATAGCATCTGATGAATTTGATATTAAAGCTAAACAAAATAATATATGCTAAGTTTTAGAGGTGTTAATGCAATTGTAAAAATTCGAACTCGCTCTTCCTTTAAATTATAACTTGACTATAATGTCATTTGGTGAATATTGTTAACTCATATAACAAGATTATATATATTTAGTTTGAATAAAATAATTGTTATATTTAAATTTTAGGTTTTGATTCCTTTTTTTTTTTTCAAAATACATTTTTCTCTCTTATTTTCAACCACATTTTTCAATAAAATAATATTATACGCAAATTCAAAACTTCTTCTTATTTTTAAACACGTATTCTTCATCAAATCAATCTTCTAAAATGCATTTTTGTTTTGCAAAAAATAGGCATCGAACGGGCTCTTAATATTTTATTGATTTGACGGCGGCCTCGCCCGCTCGTGCTGATTTAAAATCCTAGATTCGCCCCTGTATGCAAGTCTGTCTCTGATGTTTTTGGATTGTAAAAATTGGTCATTGTGGTTTCAACATACCTTAAATTGGTCCTTCAACTTTTGGACAGTTGCATATTTATCCTTGAATGTTATGTATGAGATATAGGTCCTTGAACGTTTACTTTGGCAAAAATTGGCCCATGATGTTTCTGAATTTAACAAATCAACACCTAAAGGTAAATTTTTTTTTTTTTTTTTTTTTTTTTTTGCATTTGCCCCTGCACTTTGTGGAAGATGCAAAATATTTCTTAAAATTTTGGCATTGTTCATATGAGTCCATGTTGGCCCAAACAAAAAATAGGGCTATGTAGAAAGATTGACCGTATTAATAATGTACGACGAACTAGATCTAGGCTCAAAGGTAAAAAACAAGAAAATCAAGATTTTTCGCCTTGGAGGTTCATAAGTTCAGACAAAAGGCCTATTCGCCACGTTGAGCATCCATAGATGTTAACGCTCTAAATCCACTAGAACAATCAAAATATTAACAAATTAATAAGAATTATGTATGCTATGATACTACTTGTTAGGAATTAAGAACACAAGAAATTTGGCAGAGAAAGGAAAACTCACTATGATATGGAAAAATAATACAAAGATACTGTATTTAAAATACTGTCATACTTTTTATTTCTTAATTTGTAAAGAAGCCAACTATATATAGTATAGATGTCAAAACCTTAACAATAATTCCAAAGATGGAATGAGCATAAAAAATGTGTCAAAACGCTAGAGACGGAGGCACAACTTGAGTGCCATCTTAGCGGGAAGTGAGCAGTGGTGGGGCCACTCAAGCGGTAGGTGACGCTACTCAAGCGGTAGGTGGCGCCAGCTCCTTACTTTGTGCACTCAAGCAGAAGCTTGGCGTGCAGCTAAATCTCTTTTTAGTGCATATTTTGACCTTTTCAAAGCCCACTTTAACTAATCAACAAATACCTAATGGAATTTGGATCAAACTTTAACAAATCTCCAACTTGACACAAATTTCAATACAAAGAACAAGACTTCAAAAATCTCCACTTGGAGACGAATACTACTGCAAGGAATACAATTGAACTCTTCAACAAGAACATCAAACGAATTCTCCAATGAACAAAAGTATCCACCTCTTCCAAAAAATTTAACTAGGATAAACTCAATAACTGAATGTCAATTGAATTCAAGCATTACTCAGCATAATTATTTCCTGTACCAAAGTTGATCGAATTATTATCATGAGCAACAAAATCATAAGACAACTCAACAATCACCAAACAGGCCAAAAGCATACCACGTAATAGAATCAACACTACAAACTCATTTTGTAAAACGTTCTTTACTAGACTAAACACATACCACCACATTTACTGTATAAGCAACTAAATACGCTACTATGTACCTTTGTAGAGGCCTAATATCTCTCATGGTCCGTCTCGCGTAATTAAATACTGTAGCACCACTAGTGGTGAGGTTAAAGTGGCATTACCCATAACTTTTGAACTCGACCGAGATATATTCTTCAACATAGATCTTAAACCAAACTCTAAATTGTATTGTACCAAATTGAATATTCATAATGTATCTAATTTTTGCTAATTGGTATTCAAAGTTTTTGTAGAACCCTGCAAGATATACAATTGAGACCTTTTCTATCCCTGCAACACAACATGGACGTCTTTATTAACTTTTAGGACTCCACCTATACCTGTGTACTTATACCATTTTGAATCAAGAGTACTCAACGAGATACGATCTTTCTTCAAATTTGGGACATGTCTCACCTCATTAAGAGTTCTAACCGTTCAGTTAAACATTTTAATTCTGACTTTTTCAATACCAATTATCTTACAAGGTGCATTATTACTCACTTCCACAATACCTTTCGAAATTGCTTAATATGCTGAAAATAAATCTCGATTGAGACACATATGAAAAGTTCAAACTGTATCAAGAATTCAATCTTCGTTCGATTTGAAGTTATTGTCAGAAGTAACCAAAACTTCTCCACCACTGTAGCAGTTTTCTGCAATATTAGCTTTACTTGAAGTTACTGGTTGTTTTCCCTTTTGGTTTGTAGCTGATTTTTTTTCTTATTTTGCAACTTATAGCAATTTTTCTTTGTGTTCCTTCGTCTTACAATAGTTACAAATTTTATTACAGAATTTAAATTTTGATATGCCTCTTACATAATCACAATCAACCACAAGGCTATATCTTTGAGTTTTAGATCCAACAAGATGATTTATCTTCTAATTTGAAAATAGAGCATTACTTCTTCAATGATGAGAGTATCAAGATTATATAAGATCATATATCTAAGAGACATATATGAAGCGTACAACGAACACAACAATTTGTTAGGTTTATAAATCAGTGACAATTTCTTTAAAAATAGCAACGTGATTTTCTAAAAATGTACATTCTATTATACGAAAATAATACAATGACTATTTCAAATGCAATTTGCATGTTAGATTTCTCGTCATACATAATTACTCCAACTTTAACCATAATGTAACTGCAGTTTTTTCTTCAAAACGTCCCGAAAAATATGGTTCGATAGATGAAGATGAATATGTGACAAAGCTTTGCGATCTTTCCATTGTTTTTCTTCTAAAGTCAATCTGTGAGCATCTTGTCAAATTCTAATAAAGTATCATCGAAACCCATCTGAGCAAGCACTGCTCGTATCTTAACCCGTTACAACGAAAATCTAGTGCTACGATTCAAAGGCGAAATATTATATTTCACGGTTGTTATCACAAAAACAAAACCTCGAACAAATCAAACTTTAACCTTTGATACCATTTGTTATGAATTAAAAATAATATTATATGACATAATATGAAGTAAATATCACAACACAGAAAGAACACAAAGAATTTGACAAAGAAAGAAGAATTCACTATAATATGGAGAAAAAAAATAAAGATATTGTGTTTATAATAGTCTTACTTAAAAAAAAACATTTGTGAAGAAGAGCTAACTATATATAGGATACATGTCAAATTTCTAATAATAATCCTAAAGATGGAAAGAGCATAAAAAATGCATCAAAATGCGAAATTGAACATGGGTCAGATGCCACCATCGCTCGAGCAACAAATTGTTGTCATGCGGGTGCCAACTTGCTATTTTGTATACTCGAGCAGGAGTTTGCGCACAGCTAACAAAGTTAACTGATCGAATACCCAATGAAAGTTGGATCAAATTTTAACACAAAATATTCGAAATTAGAGTCATATTTACCAAGTATAAAAAATAGAGAGGTCTCAGAATTTAAAGATATCTCCCAAACCCTAGTCTCTAAAAATTACACCAAGTAGTCGGGGCTTACTGCTCATCAAGAACAATATCAACACCCTAACACTCTATTTACATCAAACATACAAAGAACATCAGAAAACTAGAGAGAAATATAAAGAAGATGAAGAACCACTAAGAAACAACACCAAAACCCTAATAGATATCTCTCAAATCAGAGAGACATGCTATTTAAAAGAAATAACCAATTAACCTAGTATTAACAGCCACGAATGTGTCAATTGTCATCATCTCAGCATGTTTAAAGAATATGCCTTTAATGACTCTTGGCTCCAGTTTCTCTTCATTCTGATGTGCATAAGCAGTACATCTAAACACCGTTAATTTAGAATAGTCCAGTGGATCTCCACTCTGAATATGGTATATTGGAATTATTTAGTTGAACATTTATTAATCAAGTATGATACAGTTTCAATCGTTTCTTCCCAAAATAGCTTTGGGAGTCCGGAGCTGATTAACATGCACCAAACTCAATTTTTTAATAGAGTGTTATTCTTTCTTTATGTTAAACCATTTTGTTGAGAGTTCTGTCATCTGTGCCTAAAGATTCTATTTTCTTTACAAAAAAAAATATCAAACTCTTCATTACAGAATTCAAGGCCATTATCAATCTAATTTTTTTTAATACTTATTGAATTGATTTTCAATGAGAGTTTTTCAATTTTTAAAATTTAGGGCAAGTATCTGATTTATTTTGCACGAAAATCGCCCAATTCTTTCTAGAGAAATCAATCAATTACGAAAATGAATTATTTAAAACCAGAATATGGACACACTACCCATATACCAACACAAATTTAAGAATACCAGCAGTAAAATGCATTGATCATTTTTCAATCTTATCAGAATAAAAAAATTCTATTTATTCAAACATTTCAGATTTCATCACTTATATGTCTAATTCTTTTATGCATATATGTTTTTTGGAAGACAACAGCGGCAAGTGTATCACCCTTCAAGGGTGTGACCTTTAAAACATAAATCCCATTAATTTTAGGGACCTTAATGATTTTATCAGAACTGCTAAAAATTGAAATAATTCCATTTTTGATAGTTATGTTTAACCCTTATCATCAATAATCCCAAGAGAAATTTCTTTTCAAATCTGGTATATACCTGATTTTTCAAGAATAAGCGTACTATTATTTCCAAGATTTAAAACCATTTTCCCAATTCCTTTTATTTCATAAGAAAATCATTTCCTATAGAAACTTTTCCAACATTTATTTAAAGAAATTCAAAAAGCATTCTATATACGAAGACATATAAAAATAAATAAAGAATCCACTCATTTTTTATTGAAAATTGATTAGTCATATAGACTTGTCAATTTGAAGTTATAGCTTTTTTCATAAGCTATAGCAGCTTCACCTTCAATCTTTTGAGTATTTTCAACTTATAAATTCTTTTGTAGTTGTCTTTTAAAAAGTGTCCAATTTTATCATAAAATAACACTTTTTACCTTCCCATGTTTGAGCCACATAAATTTCTCATTCTCATTCTTCTACTCATTTTCAACCACACATTCTTCAATAAAATAATATTTTTTATCACATCAATAACTTTTCCTTCTTTTTCAACCACACATTTTCCATCAATCTACTATTCCAAAATACATTCTTTCAAATTAATATATATCAAACACACCTTTAGCCTTAATTTTAGGGATAATTACATAAACGGTACCAAATCTTTCATTTAGTTGCAGACTTTGTTCAAACCTTTAATTTGTGCCACCAACGATACCGAACCTTTCATTTGTGCCACATACGGTACCAAATCTTTTCGAAGTGTTGCAGTTGAAATCCAAATTGATGATTTCTGTTAATTATTTTATTTTAGTTATTTTATTATAAAAATGTAAAATTACAATTTTAACCTTTTAAAATTAGTTAAAATTATTGTCAAAGTTAATTATTTGGTCAACTAACAGAAACCATCAATTTGGACTTCAACTGCGACATTTTGAACACAAATGAAATATTTGGTACCGTAGATGGTACAAATGAAAGGTTTCGGCACAGTTTACCACGAAATGAAATGTTTGGTGCTACTGTTGCAATTATCCCTTATTTTTATTCTTACTCTTTCCAGATTTATCAAAAATATTTTCCTTTTCCACTTGATTCTTTGTTGAAAAAATTATTGTTATTATTTCATTTTGAGAATCTTTTTTCCTTTTGTCATCAAATTGTCCACTAGTCGAATCCTTCGGTTTATTTTTAAACTCTAACTCTGTATTTCTCAAAAAATAAACAATAATATCAACAGTTATGAACTCTCTTCCATATTCTAGGACATTTTTCAAATCCTTACATTTCAGATAAAGAACTCAATAAGGCTATAAGCTGTTGATCATTAGAAATAGTCTTACAACTGTAGGAGAGATCCAAAAACAATTTATTAAATCTAACTAGGTCTCAAAATTAGTGTTAGGATCAAATGTGAAACTAATTTTTTGTCCACAAATAACACTTGTTTGGAAATGTTTTAGTTTGATTAAGCCTTTCTAATTTTTTTTCCACAGTTTTGCTGTAGTTTTAGTTTTATCAACCTCTCTACTAACAATATCAAACAAATACAGAAACAAAAGTACTCCGACAAGTTTTAATCTGATCATTTTTCTTGATTATACAAAATCAGCAGATCAAGATTCACCTAGAGCTTTAACACCAGTGGCGGAGGTAGGGGTGGACTGTAGCCCGCCCTTGTCAATGCCCATCTTCTTTAATTTTTATTTATTTTTTATTATTGTCAATGCCCATCTTCTTTAATTTTTATTTATTTTTCATTATACCCCATTGTTTTTTTACCGTTCAAATTCAGTAGCCCACTATTGAAAATTTTTGCCCCATGTACCATTAAATTGAGGTTCCGCCCCTGTTTAGCACATCTTTTTAGTAAAGGTAGAGCTTTTATTTTTTGATTTTAGAGACTAAAATCTCCTTGCTAAGTCCAAATCTCAACATACTTCCCATTTTATTTTTTATTTTTTTTAAAAAAGAAGTTATTTGCAGTCAAGAAAAACTATTTTTTTTTTTATTTCTTATTTTCCTTAACAAAACTTTCAAGAAAAATTGACCAGCTTTAGAAATCAGTAACACTTTTCACTCAGAAATGTTGTAGGTAAAATTATTCTAAAATTTATCACATAAATATCAAGAAATCACGCAATATTCACAAATTGACGATTATACATGAAGTATAATATCAAGAATCTAATCATGAATTTTAATGGACAATATACTATCAAATCACACATATTTATCAAAAACTTGATAAAATCCAAATTTTAATCGTCTCAAATTCTAGAGATTCAAGATTCTAGAGTTCTCGCATGAAACCCTAGACAATTAAAGGTAGATCTAAGAATATTTCTTTCAAGAGATCCAAAAGATATAGTAATAGATCCAAAATATTACAAAGTAGGGTTAGAGCTTGTTATCAAAAGTTCGTATAATACTCAATAAAATAAAGAATACCAAGATTTGTATTAGTGAATATCTACTTAATTTGTGTGAGTTATGTTAATTGTAGGAAAACTTAACATAGACTCAATTTATGTGAAAATAGACTATTTAAAGTTTAATTGAAGTTGATTTGAAGCAATTGAAGATTTATCGGTTGCAAGAGATTTTAATTGTACATATTAGAGGATGAATGATTAAATCACATGAGAAAATGAATTTAATTAAAAAATGGATTTATTTCATTTTTCTTCTCAAATTCTTTGATGAAAATTAATTTGAACAAGAATCTTACCTAAATTTTGTTTAATAAATATATACCTTAGTCTAAAAATTAGATGAGACTTCTAAGATTTCATTAGACACATATTCAAGCCAGGAATTTTGAGGATTAATTATACACATATTAATTATATAAGCCTGAAAAAAGGGAAAATTCAGGAAATCTATCAAAAAGTCAGCGTTTAAGATTTAACAAGAAGAAGGTAAATGTTTGGGGCAAAATTTTCATCTTTTTCTCTTTTTTTTTTTTCCTTAAAATCTGGTGATATATTTTAATTCTTTCTTGTTTTATTATTCTCCCATGATGTATAATTAATTATTTTGTTAAGACGAATGATTGTAACCTAGTTTTGAATTTAATTTTTAATTAAAAAATTTTGTATCCCCAATTGATTTTGTGAATTATTTTTACTTCAAATTTTAATGGTTGGATTAATTGGCCACTAATCTATTAATTTTGTGAACAATAATTACGTCGAGAGGCGGATTATTTGTTTAGACCACATATAAAATTAGTATAAAAGTGTAGAGATACATTTTAAGATAATACGTGTGTTATATGGGTTTTTAGAGATTTAATGCGTTTAACGAAGGTGTATCCAGATTTACATAAAGATATGAAATTGACTTAGTTTTAAAGAAGAATCAATTTGAACTCAAAAGAGGTAAACTGGATACGTTAAAAGAATTCGACCAGATAAACATAATTAATTATTATAAAATTTGGTGATTGGGACTTATAAGGGGATAATTATGTCGAATAACATTTAAACCATTATATAAAAAATCATCTTTTATTGTTTTAATATATTTAAAAAAAAAATCCACAAAAAGTAAATAGCACTTTATATTTGTCTTCAATCAAATTGAAGTTAAGAATAATTTAACCAACGGTTAGTTAGTAGTTCTTGTGGGAATGATATTCGGAGACTCATAGGTCGATTATATTACTTGTCACGATCCGTACACTTGTGAATATAAAGTAAATAACAAGTTTTTGACAATGCCTTCATGGAGTACACTGCCAATTTCAATTGTTGAAATATTTTAAAAGAAACGTATCATTTTTGTCAAGCTAACTTCAACATAAAGAGATGTATTTCAAACGTCTACACAACTATGCGCTTCATATTTTTATAACCATTATGGGCCATTTTCCTGAAAAAGTACCTGTATTTCCCTGCTTTCTGCATCCAAAAGCTATCCTTTGCCTTCTGCAAGTTGGTGTGAGCAGCAAGCAAAGCTATCTGTAAATCACATTATGATCTGGAACGAAAGAACAGAATTTACGGCATTGAAATCTCATTTATACTGTTTGACAATGACAAAGGTATGATAAAGGACCAGGAAAACCCAATTTAGAGGTGCGAATGTGCAGTCCAACCCATTGTACACCTCTACCCGACTCATCTCCAGCCTTCATAAATTGTTGGTTCCATTCTGCATTGCCTATTGTCCCTTTGATAATATAAAATCATCTACTTCTCTATCATTACCTAGAGTCTATACTTTTACTCCCTTGGGCTTTCTATCCCATTCCCTTTTCTTGTTATCAGAGCCATACATATAATAGCTGCAGCAAGTTCAATCGACAGTCGGGAAGCACTAGCAAGCATATTTGGTAAGTTGGATTAAAAAATCGCCACAAACGTATGTCTATGATAAGTTTGTTAATTATCGCGTCAAGTCTTACATATGTAATCCCACGTATAGAACATGTTTTGGAAGTATAAACTTGAGTTGAAATGGAGAGGTTCTTGTGTTTTCCTCTTTCTTAATATCAGGTGGATACATATTCTTATCTGGTGTCTATCAAGTTTTCTTTTTGTTCTAAGGAGTTGCATTTTGTTAAAGATTAAAAATCAAAATTTGCATCACATATAAGTTCATTATTTTCACTAGAGATTAAAATTTGGTTTTTAAATATTCACTGCAAAACTAGTATAATTGAGAAAGCAAAAGGGAACATGAATACAATACTTTTAAGTATCAATTTCACATTTAACAAATTCATAAAAAAAGTTTCATAAATCAGGTACTAAATAATAATATATTATTCTAACTGAAATTTAGAAAATTTATAGTTTAAACTAGGGTGCTTTGATAAATATTATCACATAACATATATATCATTAACATCTAACATATTTTCTCATATCTCATTTCTCTCTCTCACAATAAATATTTCGTAGGTCACAATTATAAACAGGTCACAAAGTCACAAACGATCATAAAAACACAATTGTAGGTCACAATTATAAATTTAGTTGCAAATTATACGTTTTTATATGTCACAACTTATTAATCGATCACAAATTAAAATTAATTTATTATAATTTATTTTTCAATTACAAAAATACAAATTATAGGTCACAAAGTGTGCATTTTTATGTCACATATTATTTGTTGGTTACAAATTCCTAATTTTATGGGTCACAATTACCCAATAATTGGTCAAATAATTGGTCAAAATTATCTAATAATTAGTCACACTCGCTTTTCAATCCATCCACTCCACCCTATCACTACTTCCACAACCATCGACACCACCAAAAACACGAGTACGTTGCTGCCATGTGCCATCTCACACACCATCACCACCACCACATACACAAATCAACTCTAAATCATTATCACGTGTAATGCACCACCACGGCCACCACCTACACCACAACCCACCGCCTCCTCCAATCTATCAACTCGCTACCATAACCATCACTACATCCACATCAAATCCAAATTAACACCACCACCCACACTACAAATTCACATATTCGCACAAACACCACGTATATTCACGCCACCACCACCAACCTACAAGTCGACATCGCAACACTATCTCATCTAGATCTAACAACGGCATCACCAACGTGCAGAACTGCACCAACACAAATTCACCATCAGAACCACCACCAAATAGCTTCGACGAGAGAGAGAGAGAGAGAGAGAGAGAGAGAGAGAGAGAGAGAGAGAGAGAGAGAGAGTATGTACCATTTGTGTTTGTAGGTAGAAATAGAGAGTTTTGTAGAGAGAGGGAAAGTGACTTTCTTTTTCAAAATGTAGAAAGAGATAGATTTTATATAATTGTATATATATATATGAGAGAGAGAGAGAGAGAGAGAGAGAGAGAGAGAGAGAGAGAGAGAGAGAGAGTATGTACCATTTGTGTTTGTAGGTAGAAATAGAGAGTTTTGTAGAGAGAGGGAAAGTGACTTTCTTTTTCAAAATGTAGAAAGAGATAGATTTTATATAATTGTATATATATATATTAGAGAGAGAGAGAGACTTTCTTTTCAAAATGTAGTGAGAGAAACAGTGTTTTTAGGGAGAAGATATTTACGTGGTGGGTTATTGAAATCCATGTGTGGGCATGGTTTGAGTGCAAGTATATATGTTTTTAAATTATAAAAATAATTATAACCTGATTTTTGAAAAAATAAATAATAATAATAATAAAATTATGACCTGAGTTTTGAAGCTGAAAATTGAAATGTAGGGTTCAAGCTAATTTTCCCAAAGCATAAGTGATGAAATCAAACTGGCCTTTGGATTGGAGACATTAAAATGGTTTAAAAATAATCTTGGCTTGGCCCTATTCTATTAGACAAGATCAAGTTGGCTGTTAGACATTATGAGAAGACTCATTTGATTGTGCTGGATCATATCAAACCAACAAACTAAGATAGTTTCTAATAAATTCAGGGTTGAATATAGAAATTATAATTTTGTCATTCCCTTAGGTTCATTGCTAATATATCTAAGTTTTAATAGTATTTCAATAATTAATAAAATAATGCTTTTGGTTGTTTTAGAAGAGGTAAAACTCTTCAATACCTTATTACTCTGTCTTTTCAAGCTTAGGTAGGGAACAAGGAAATGCCAAGAAGGCACTAACAATTGATTTTATTACAAGA
Source organism: Fraxinus excelsior (assembly GCA_019097785.1). Lineage (NCBI taxonomy): Eukaryota > Viridiplantae > Streptophyta > Magnoliopsida > Lamiales > Oleaceae > Fraxinus > Fraxinus excelsior. Next base: position 17,281,232 of record CM032644.1, read on the forward strand.
CATCTTTCTCATAGTTTTTGATTAGTATATATACCAAATTTTGATTGTTACATCCTCTCAAATAAATCTAAAAAAAAAACGAGTAAAAGTGTTTCCAATTTTGTTTTTTTCTTTTGGAAACTGAATTGCATTTTGAGTTGAGCCAAAACGTGAAAATTAGAGACAGGGTTGGCAATGAATCGAGCTTGGACAATTTAGCTCATCGTACGAATTGAGACTGGCTCATTGGTCAATAGTCAAGTTTAGATTGGTGTATTGACCAAGAGGTCAGCCATGTTCAGTCTACAAGTTCTATTTGTGTAGAAAATGGTTGAGATGTTCACGAGTTCTCGTTAGTGTTCTAAAAAATGAGGCATGGATGAAACGTCACACATGATAGTTGACCGTTTAATGCGTGTCTAGGTGTACTTTATTAATTTTTCTTTTTTAAAAACCTTTTATTTAACTTTAGTTTCAAGTCTTTTCTTTGAAAAAATTGTATAATTGATTAATTGTAAGAATTATTATATTTCATATTTTATGATTTTAGATGTTTACTATGTATTATTTTAAGTAATATTAAAATTAAGCTGACAATTATTTACATTTAGGCCTTGTCTAACTTGACCTTCAGTACTAGACACATTTTACAATTTTTTAGAATATTTACATCTATTTCCGTCAACTTCTGTCGAAAGTGCGTAACAGTAGGGCCCACTGCAGAACATGCGCCCATTAAAAAACGCTAGTCAACTTTGGACTTCCTATTCAAATAGCAACTTCCACAAATCTTATTGCTTTTTCAGGTCCAACGATCACACAACACAAATACCCAAATTGATCTCACTTTTTTAGCATAGAATCATTTTTTGGCATCATTGTATATTATTCAATCATTAACGCATGACTTTTCGTTGTTTTTATTTCCAAGAATTCGAACCCTGAACTCAAAACCACCTGTTTCAGAGAATTTTTCAATCCCTGAATCATCTGCTATAGAAAAGTAAGTCCGTTTTTATGAGCTTGATTTGGGCTGTTGGGTTATGATTCTTTTTTGCTTTTTAAATTCTTATTTATGAGATGGGTTTTTTTGTTTTTGTTGAATTTTTCAAGTGTATCCAAGGGTGAAAGTGAGAAAACAAGTGGAAGAAGATGATCAATATGCTTTTGAGAAAATTTCTTTGCAGTCCGTGAAGGCCTTTGAATGGCTTTCTTTGAATGATTTCTCTTCTTCAGGTACATATTTCTTCCCATCTCTCTCTCTCTCTTATTTTTTCATTTTTTTTTTCTTTTTCCCTTTGAATATTCTTATTATTTTGATATACATGATGTTCTATTTTCAATTTTGTTTTGGAGATGCAATTTCTCGATGCTTGGGCAAATTTGTAACCATACTTACCCGATCATGACAAGATTTGATTTTTTCTGTACTTCAATACTCTGATCAGTCTGATTGACCATTGTTAATGAGTAGACATGTGGATATTAATTTTAGATTGTGTGGTATAGAATGAGTAATCTGATATCATGGAAGCTTTATTTATTTATTTTCTGCACTGTTTCTATGAAATTGTAATCCTTCATAACAAGAAAGCTATTTCCCTAATACAAATTAGCCTCCGTTTGGGAAGAAGAATGTGTAAAGGAGTTTAATTTATAAATTTTGATAGAAATTAGGGTCCGTATGATTGCAAAGATGTAAAATAGGTGGAAAAAGAATGTTTGATTGGGAATTGAATTGTCTAGAATTTGTTTTACTAAAGATTGTAATTAATTGTGTTTGATTGGTATAATTTTTCACTTGAAAAATATTGAAAGTTTGGTATCCGTTTGACCTTGCTTTTCATGGAAATTGTCCACTAATTAATAATTTTTTTATTATTGCGTCTAGAATTTTTTCCAATTGCCCAAAAAAAAATTACTATGCCCGAATACCATTTGTTTGACTTTATTTTGTATGAAAATTGTCAATAAAAGTGATAAACTTTTTTACCATTGTGTCTAGAATTTTTTTTTCAATTGCCAAAGAAAAAAAGAAAGAAAAAAAAAAGCTGGAAAAACTTTTACCACAAAAAACAAAGGAAAACCAATTTCTTGAAAAGTCAGAAAATCAGCTGGCAACTTGGAAAAGGAATTCCTTGACAATTTTTGCACATCAAACACCCAATTTGTTGGAAATCCATTTTCCAATGAAACTGGCACCTATCAAACATGGCCTTAGTGGTGGATAAATGGAAAGGTCCATGGAATGGGTAGTTGAAAATGTAGTTTGATTATTTATAAATTTTCCAAAACAGAGGCTTGGCAATAATTATAATAGTTATAATTCAGTCTCGCCAACACCTCTATAGGAATTGTCATACGGATATAATGGCTTGTAGTTCTTGTTGAATATGCCCTCTGTTTTCTTGGCATATAATTTACTCGGCAAAAGAGCCTTTACAGATATATAGAATCAAAAGAAATAAATAGAAGAAATCTTGCTAAAAACAATTCCAGTTTAGATATTCTCCCCTTACTATGTTATGTTGAACAACCAAAATCATAAATGAGTTATATGTGCATCATTAGACCAGGTCAAATAAATTGCGCCGATGAATATACTAGCTATTGGTATAAGAATCTTTTGCTCTCTAGAATTTCAAATACTATAGCCTGGAATGTTGATTTCTTTGACAACCCATCAACATTAATCATACTATATGCTCATATTTGCCAACTACTTTAGTGTAGGAATTAAACATACACCAATATTTTTTTTTTCCCATTTTTAAGCTCCATGATGTGTGGTTTTGATTTTCTATATGCTATTTTAGATATGGAATATTGCCATTTATATCTTTGTTAATACATAAAATGATTCCACTTTTTGGATGTGTAGACGGGCCACCGCCATCAATTGTAAGAGTTCCTGGTTCTAATGTCCCAAAATCACCCATATCTACCTATACTGGATCCAAAGGTTTGTTGTTTACTGGTTCTATTTTCTATCAAAATACCGAAAGAGTCTATGCTGAACTAATTGCTACTCTGTTGAGCAGGAGAAGAAAATAACAAGACAAAGACTGTTTCAGCTGAGAACCGGAAAAATGTAAGAGCTAGTTCAGTCCCACGTCCACGTGCTGTCTTATCTAGCCCAGGTACCTCCATAACTTCATGGTGTGTGCAAGCGTGCTTAGATTTTGTTTGTATAATATATTTTCCGCTTCGTAATTGTTAAAAAACAGGATTTCTGTAAAGTGATATGCCTGTTATCTATTACTGAGAAGTTTTTAGATCTGATAGTACTTTTACATGCAATTTCTATGTACGCTGAATTATGATGTTTAGATCACTAAATGTTTTTAGTGTTACCTTATCCAGCGGATCTGTAGTACAGTAGAAGAAAAAGCCTTTTTATGGTTGATGATATAATAAATATGGACGATCTGCCAATTACGTTTATGTTTCACAGTATTTTCTCACCCTGTAAACAAGTTCTAGAGTTTGATAAAGAATTTTTTTTGGAGAAAGGTTTTATTTACGGGAGAAACGTGGAGAAAAGCCTTATCAAATGGTAATGAATCGCTATGATTCACTAGATTGTGAAAAAATATTTCATATTGGATGATGCTACTATTTGGTAGTGCATTCAATGGCTTTCTTTCTCAAGCGGACTTTTTTTTGCTGTCCTATCGTGTAGATAACTGCTGAAGAACCCTCACATTTAAAATTCCAAGTTATGGAACTTCCAAGTTTTTCTATCATTAGTTAGGAACTTGCAAAGTGGTTATCTGAGACAACTTCTAATGTCTTCGAAATTCTGCTCTGTAGAATTATTTTTTATTTTCCTTCAACACCGTTAATTTATTTTTTATTTTTTGTCATTTCCCATTGCTTAAATTACTTATTCTATCTTGAGGAAATTGTTTTCCTTTCTATTTTGCTCTAGATAATGATGGGATCATTGGAAGCAAAACAAAGACTAGAAGAGAACTACATCCAAGTACAAAAAGTCAAAATAGACATGCACAGCATAAGGTTTTTCCAAGATCTACAACTGCCGAAAGTTTTGGAAGCACGCTAGTAAACAAGAAGGAAGCATCTGAAAGAAAAAACAATCCTCCTGCAAAAGGAAGAGCTGTTCCACCTGATTCAAGCCTGAGATCAGGGCCTTTGAGAAGGAAACCCCAGTATCCAGTTAAAATGAAGCTGATAAGTTGACTTGAAATGACTATTTTACATCTTACTAGCACTCAAAGATTTTGATATAATGAATTTTTTGAGCAAAAGGACAGCAACAGCTGATCTGAGTCGGACACCAGAGTTTGGGAATGAAAACTCTGAATCCATCTGAAGTGAAAAAATTCAGTAAAAAGATAGCAGACATTTTCTTGCATAATCCATTGCAGTATCTTTTCGCTTAGATGAAATATGAGCTTTGTGCATGTAACTTGAGTTAAAGGTCTTCACAGAAACATGTTATGTGAACCGTCTTTGAAATAATTTAAACGAATGATGTTGCATATGATTTTTGAGTAAGAACTCTTTGGTATCGAGTATTAGTTAGAACATAAATTTTTGCAATGTATAGTGGAAACTTGAGAGCAACCACCGCATTTGGATTTAATCTATTTAGTCGGCAATTCATCAGGTGACTTCACGATCACCCAAGAAACCCCAGTCTGGACTGGCTTTCCTCTTCGGAGGGAATTTGTTCTTGGATCGTGTCCTATTAGTTGCGCTTTTACCTATGTGCTGCCATTTCTTTGCCTTGTTCAGTTTTGAATACAGTACAATGCTTAGCCTTCTTATTCAAATTACTGTGGAGTACCTTGTTTAAATTTTTGAGCAATTTGTAAATGAAATCAATGAGAAATGTTATAAATCCATGGTTTGAATTTAATTTTTCAGACTTTTGCATCAATCAATGACTCAAATTGTATGACTAGTTCGAGAGGAACTTTTGTGAATTTTGTTATGTTATTACCTTTGCTAATAGGAAGGAGAATGTTGAATCAATAAATCTACCCTCCCTGCGAGCCTCGCCCTCCACTAGCGAAGCAGATCCAATATGCAAGTTAATAAAAAAAAAGTGATATTGTAACATAATCAATTGTAGATTAATCAATAACAAGCCTCCTTTTGTCATTTCTTCAAAATGACTAAATTACTCTAACACCTTGAGAGAAATCTATATATACTCTCGTCTAAGAGAGGAAAATCACACAAAGTCAAATATCTCTTTCTCAAATAGTCATTTCTTCTCTTGCTCTGGCGTCAAAACTACGGAGTTAAGGAGGCGAAAATCATGATTAAGTGAGAGGAATTTGTTGATTTGATTTTTATCGTCAATAGAGATATATTTTTCGATGCATTATTATGCTACTGGTAGAAATTTCCACAACTTTACCGCTCACTTCTGAGCTGGCTCTCCCCAACCTAACGTATTGAATAGAAAGATAGGTTGTCAGGTCTAGGACATCGGCCTAGACATCTTAGCCAGTGGGATCGGGGAAGTAATCTCCGTAGAATAACTGATGGCATGTTAGAAAGGATAATGAAATAGAACGAGGGATCAACGAAAAACCAAAGTAAATCGATATCTTGTGTCTGGTGCAGGAAAATGTGGGAAGCAGAATAGCTATCTAGCGTAACACAGAACATTCTCCTGTGTGAATTAATATAATATTCAACTTAGAAATTGATCCTTCAGCATACCATCTTAGAAAAGTCTTCCTATTCTAGATTTTCCACCGCTACTTCAACTTGCACTTTCACTTTCACTTTCACATCCCCACCCACACAGCATAAATGCTGTAGGGCCTCGATAACTTACAAAACCAAACAACTTGCAAGTGATCGTGTATTTACAGGAGAAGAATCGGTAATTGACTAGAAAACTAACTGTTATTATAAGTTCGTTTTCACGATTTCATTGTTGAAGACGTGGGATAAATCTGTAAGTGTTATGCCCTTGGTCCAATCAACTTTGGACATAAGCACTTTTAATGTATATATAACCGATGCATATTTATGGCAAGATCTATTATTTAATTCAATTAATATTCTAATTAATTAAATAATAGAATCCGTAGATTCAAGTCTTGATGATTTGTTAATCACAAAGAGTTGTGATTGTGAGATACAAATTACATATGACTGAATCTTAAATCGTCCGTGGTCGTATGTAATAACGAGATACGGATATCGTTATTATGGATAGACCATCACGTGTGGCATTTCTTACTTGTGAAGTAAGTAGTTGATCTTACACGCTAAAGTGTGGAGACACTTGAATGAACACGTGAATGTTTTGTTATAGAACAAAACATTGGAGACCCGCTGAGAGATTCCACATGAAAACTATCTGAGTGTCAATGGTTAATCTCTAACGTTCGGTAGTGGAATTGGTCCTTTGACTTGAGGTCATCATAGTGCCTTATGTGAGGACGGTCATGCTTTGGTGATGTCGGATGTTGCTCTGTCAATGGTCGCTAATACGACATCGTTCGGGTATGTCAAGAATCATATGAAGGTTGTGAATGATCAATAGAGGATTCGTCACTCTTAGATAGTAAGAGATTATGATCTACATTTCATCCAGTTAAGTTGATAATGAAATCCTTGGCCAAGGTGAACTCATAAGTCGGAAAAGAGTTTTCGACTTACATTGACTTAACAGTAGGATAAAAGATATGATCGATAATTGAGATTGACATACGTCCATATCTCGTAATTGATCGGATCATATTGACGAAGGGATTATAGTTTCACGATAAACGAACAAGTTTGGTTTTGTCATGTCACGTGACATTTCCCGTCACATGTATTGCCCTGACACATTGCTAGATGTCAATCTGGGACAACGAATGTAAATTGATGATAAATTAAAATGGGTATTTTAATTTATCAGTTTTGATTAGATCAAAATAATAATTCACGTCGTTAGACATCGTGATTGGGAACCTAATGGGTCACACACAAAAGAGAATCAGAAGAATGAGATTTACCAATTAATTGACAAGTGTTGGATAATTAATTAATTGGGTTGCTTATTAATAGACCCGAATTAATTAATTGGATTAATTAATTAATGGACCGGATTTAATTAATTTGATTAATTAAATGTTGGACCGGGTTAAGTTAAGAAATGGGCCAGCCCGTTTGGACTTATATTAATAAGCTGTTAGGGTTTGAAAAAGAGGAAATTACACCAAACCATGTCTTTTCTTTTGCACTTTAAAATATCAGATTTTTAAGTTTTTTATTCAATTATCAGGTTTTTATAAATTTTAATTAATAATAATTTTATAAAATAAAAATAAAATATATATTCACCCCACTTTCTACCCACCCCACTATCTACCCCACAAATTTTATTTTATATATAACCTCCAAACCCTAATCCATTTACTCACCTTCCTCCCTCTCACCGTCCACCGCCGCCACCGTCCACCGCCGCCACCGCCACCTCCTCCGGCCGCCTCCGCCCTTCTCTTCTCCCTTTTCTTCCCCCCTCCTCCTCCCTTTTCTTCCCCCCTCCCCCTCCCCCTCCCTTTTCATCCCCCCCCCAGATCTGCCGCTGCGACGCAGCAGCGTGTCCACGCTGCTGCGTCGCAGCAGCATCGCCGCTGCGCGACGCAGCAGCGACACCGCTGCTGCGTCGCGCCTGTGCGACACAGCAGCGTCGCGCTGCTGCGTCGCACAGCCGGACGGAGAGGCAGCGTCGACGCTGCTGGGACCGGCAGCGTCGACGCTGCTTCAAGCTTTTTTTTTATTTTTTTTAATTTTTTTTTTAATTTTTGGAGTGTTGAAAGGTAGTGCAGCTTGTAGGTTTGCATTGTGATGGTGCTATGGTGGAGGTTGAGGGTGGATTTCTGTGCAGGCGGTTTGAGTGGTGGTGGTGCTGTTTAGGCGGTGGTGGTGGTTGTCGGGGTGGTGGTTGTCGGTGGTGTTATTGTTAGTGGGTGTTTGGTTGTCCTATGACCATTTATTTGATGGTATATTGGATTGAGGGATGGGTGCTGTGGACGTTGAGTTTCTGTGACCATTTATTTGGTCGATCTGTGACCTAGTATTGGTGGCGTTGGTATCTGTGACCTAGGTATTGAACGGGTTTGTGGTGTCTGTGACCTCGGTATTGAACGGATTTGTGGTGTCTGTGACCTAGGTATTGAACGGGTTTTTGGGGTCTGTGACCTAGGTATTGAACGAGTTTTTGGTGTCTGTGACCTAGCTATTGATCTGTGACCCACAAATTTGAAAACACGTGACCTGTGACATATTTTTTTTTATCTGTGACCAACAAATTTTATTGACCTGTGACCTTGGAATCGGAGCAGTCGCCGGAATTATTGTCGCCGGAAAATTATTGTCGACGTTCGCCGGAAAATTGTCGCCGGAGTAGTTGCCGGTCACCGGAGCAGTGGGGTGGGGTGGGGTGGGGTGGGGTGGGGTCAATTATATTATATTACAATTACATATTTAATTTAATAAATTAATTGTTAATCATAATTAATTAAATTTTGAAAAAACCTGATATTTGAATTTGTAAACTATGGAATCTGATTTTGGGTTTTGTAAAAGTAAATCACTGAGCTGTGCATTAATCCCTTTGAAAAACCTAATGGAATTTTCATTATTCTTGCTAGCACGAGAAAAGAAAACCCTAGCCGTCATTCTTATTCTCTGTGTGGATCACCATTGGAGGCTGGACAATTGGACAGCTTGGATTGTAGATCGTGATCACTGGAGTTCGTGAATCAGCAAAAGAGTTTGCAGAATTCATCAAGGTATTATTCTAAACACAGTTTCTATCTAAACACAATGTAGATCCTTGTTTGGGAATCGAAAACTGCTTTACTTCCGCTGCGCATGATTAAGTAGGTTCCCAACAAAATCCTTCACTAATTTTATTATTAATAAAATGTAAACGGTAAATTGTAGCGATTCTGCATGCAATACAAGTCAAATAGCAAGTCTACGTTGTATTTCTATGACATTACACTGCAAATATTAGGTCCTACAAGTTTGAAAAACAAGTATAGAGATTAAGCTAACTGGTCTACAATGGAGTGCTCGATGTGTAAAAATCTGGCCATGTCCACACACATGTTAATCTTCAAATTTCATTGTTTCCCAACCACATTTATGACTTCACATTTGGGTCAATAATTCATATGAAAGAGAACTTTATATTTAACAATATAAATAGCAATCCAACTTCTCACATTTCTCACCACCAAACAATTTTATCAATCTTTTTTCATATTATTCCATACTCGAAATCATCATGGGTGCCATCACTTATGATATGGAGATCACTTCATCAATCCCAGCCGGGAAGTTGTTCAAGGCCTTTATCCTCGACTCTGACAACCTCATCCCCAAGATCCTGCCTCAAGCGATCAAAAGTGTAGAAATCCTTGAGGGAGATGGTGGAGTTGGAACCATCAAGATTATCACTTTTGGGGAAGGCAGCCAGTTTAAGAGCGTAAAGCACCGTGTTGACAATGTTGACAAGGAAAACTTGACATATAGCTACAGCATCATTGAAGGGGATGCTCTAATGGACGTTCTGGAGTCTATCACTTACCACATCAAAATTGTTCCGACTGCTGATGGAGGATCTATCTGCAAGAACAGGAGCATTTACAACACCAAGGGTGATTTCAAGATTTCCGAGGAGAAAATCAAGGAAGGTAAAGAAAAGGCCACGGGAATTTTCAAGGCTATCGAGGCTTATCTCCAAGCCAATCCTGATGCCTATAATTAAACACGTTGCTGAAATTTACACTCAGCCTAAAATATTATGTTTCCTAGAAATGTTGGATTTGCATATTCCACTGAATATGATGTATTGTAAAACTGAAATGCTTAATAAGTACTCTTATTTGAATAAATTATCAATGTAAGAAGATTTACTTTATTTTACTTCAACTTATGGAGCCATAATCTGCTCGAGTGTTACACCGTATAACCCATAATAAAGAAAAATAAAATTTTATGAAAATATATGCAGGGTTTTTATTATAAGAAGGCGGGTTAATACCCTAAATAGTCACTGAACTTTGTCAAAAGTTCCCATGAGATCACTGAACTTCAAAACTTCCTTAATTAATCACTGAACTTTTCATAAAGTTCCCAGAAGGTCACCGAACTTTGAAATTACCCTAAATAGTCACATAACTTTTCCAAAACTTCCCTAAATAGTCACCCAATTTTGCAAAAAGTTCCTAAGGGGCCACTAAATCATTGATGTATGGGGTCCCAATTTGCAAAGTTCGGTGACCTCCTAGGAAGTTCTAGCAAAGTTCAGTGACTATTTATGGTAGTTTTGAAGTTCAGTGACCTCATAGGAACTTTTTGCAAAGTCCAGTGACTAATTAGGAAAGTTTTGAAGTTCGTTGACGTCCTGGGAACTTTTGGTAAAGTTCAGTGATTATTTAGGGTATTAACTCTAAGAAGGCTATAAAATAGAGGGTTAATCCATTTGTATATAATGAATTGTACATAATGGATTACCCCCTCTCACATAATACGCGGGGCCTATGTGTATTTAAAAATTCTGACAATGTGGTCATCATCCCCATTGTGAGTAATAGGTAAAATATTCGATACATGTAGCATGATTTTGGGACATTAGCTTAAAACTTCATAATAAAGGGTCCATCTATGTCCTAGGAGGGGCGGATGGAGGGGGGGGGCATGGGGATCACTTGACTAAAAGTTTAGTCGAACATTAGAAAATTACGAAAGCTCACTATTGAAATATGAAACATCACCCATATACAAGTTTTATGAAGAGGAGAAAAATCCACAAATTGTTGAATCTCTTCAAGCTTCCTCAAACAATTTCTTGTTGCACCTCCTTCTCATTTGCCCAAAATCCAAGAATTGATCTTCATTTTGCAAATTAGAATGTTGAATTTCTTGTTTCTTGACTCTTGTTTTCTCTCCAAAGCTTAGTGAAATGAAATTGTGCCTCCAAATTAGGTTATAAACGTGGTAGAATTCCTTTTCGAAAAGAGGAAAGAAAGCAGATTTTCTTGTCAAAAGTGACCATGCGACCAGATCGCACGCCCTTAGAAAATAATGTACTGGAAATTCCAAAAAGGGCGTCCTCAACTTTCTGTTTCTTCCTACACTTTCGCATCATTCTTCCTTGACTTGTACATTGCATTTGTTGGAACGAATAATTGGGATTAAACTCCTCATGATGATTCCTGTCTACGTTCCACTTGTTAATCAAAAATAGTAAAACACTACATACAATTGTTTTCATATACAGAATCAACATGATACATGGCATCCATGATGATTTCAACTACAGAATGACATGAATATTTGGTAAGGAAATGAAAAATGACCGATACAATTATTTAGCGCTAGGAAATGTGAGAAGTTGGATTGTTATTTATACTGTTAAACATAATTTTCTCTTTTATATGTTGACCCAATGTGAAGTCCGAAATGTTGTTGGGCGTAGAAAAACGAGAGGAGTACTTTGTTTGTGGCATGGCAAGATTGTACATTGAGCACTTCATTATACCCCAGTCAGCTAATTTATATACTTTATTGTATAATTTGTAAATTCCTTTCTACTTTTTCTGTTTTAAAGTATTGAGTGACATGGCATATTAGTTAGAATATTCTTGTTAGTTAGTTAGAGAACAAACCTTGTATATATACTTGTAAAAGCTGATCAGCTGTGTGTGAATGAAATACGGTCACCAGAAATTTGGTTCCAATTATTCTCATTTTCATCTTCCAGAATTCATTATGGTATCAGAGCATTTGCTTCCGCTTCCAATCATGGCTGCCGACCATCAGGCCACATCTGAAATTCCCATAGCTTCTGCGACTCCAGGACAGCCAACGATTCCACTAGGAAATCCTGCTGGTGATTCTGCTTTTCATGTGCAAACCAGCTCTCGGATCATGGATGATCCTAATAGCCCTTACTACCTTCATTATGGTGAGAACACTGGTGCGCAACTCATCTCCATTGTCCTTTCTGATGAGAATTATTCCACTTGGAGTCGGGCAATGACCATGGCCTTGAGTGTCAAAAACAAAGAAGTTTTTATCGATGGCTCAATCTCCAAGCCAGATCTTAATGATCCATTATTTGTTCCATGGAGAAGGTGTAATCACGTGGTGTCTGCGTGGATAATCAACTCCATCCCCAAGGAGCTCTATCCTAGTGTCGTGCATAAAGATTCAGCACGAGAAATCTGGCTTGAGCTCTATGATAGATACAATCAGAGCAATGGCCTCCGTATTTACCAATTGCAGAAACTGATCTCCTCAATTTCATAGAACAATGGATCTCTTAGCTCTTATTTCAATAGATTAAAGGGACTTTGGGAGGAATTAGCTCACTACAGGCCACAACATCACAATCCCTATTATTCTGATGATCAAGTCATGCAGTTTCTGATGGGCCTGGATGATTCTTACACTGCAGTCAGAAGCTAGATCCTTCTTATGGATCCAATCCCTTCGTTAAATCGTGTCTTTGCTTTAGTTTCTCAAGAGGAAAGGCAAAGGCAAATTACGTCTCTGCATCAAAATATAGAATCTGTTGCATTTGCTAACCAAAGTGCATTCAACCAACAACATCTAATTAGAAACACAAACAGCAACAATTCAGTAAAGGAGGGATATACCTATTTGCAGCTATTGTGGGCTTACTGGTCACAAGATAGACAAATGTTATAAACTCCATGGTTTTCCTCCAGGGCATCGACTGGCTAAAAAGGTTTTTGAAAATGCTTCAGCACATCATGTTGCAACAACCAATGATAGTGAGAAATTGACCAACCTCAGCTGTGTTACTATAACTCCCGATCAATGTAAGCAAATTATTTCCATGCTAAGACCTCAACTAGAAGCTTTCATACCTTCATCTGCTGCTACTTCCATCACTCCTGCCTCAGTAAATCATGTTGGGGATTTGCGCGTCACATCAACCCAATCTCCAACAACATCCTCAGCACCTACTTTCTCAGGTAGTAACTTAGCATGCTCTATCCACACATACACAGAAAATACATGGATAGTTGATACTGGAGCAACGGATCACATCGTTTGCTCTGTCCAGCAACTCACAACCATCACAGCCACTATTAATGGGAATGTCAGATTGCCCAATGGTCATGTTGCAGCTGTTACACACATAGGGACAGTCAAATTATCAAGTGACCTTACTTTGACAGATGTTTTATGTGTTCAATCCTTTACTTTTAATCTTTTGTCTACTAGCAAGTTAACTTCAATTCATCAATATTGCTTAATCTTCATATCTGCTTATTGTTTTATTCAGGACCTTTTGTCTTGGAAGACGATTGGGATACGGAAAATTGATGGTGGCCTCTACCATTTACAACTTCAACAATCTCAACAACATCATCAAGCTCCACCATCCAGCACATCTAAGTCCGCTGCCAATACCATATGCATTCACTCCTTCGATCTCTGGCATAGTCGATTAGGACATCTTCCTAACTCTAGAATTTCTGTTATCAATAAAGTTGTACCTGAAGTCCTTAGTGAGTCAAGTTTTCACTGTACCGTTTGTCCCCTTGCTAAGCAGCATGTACTCCCTTTTCCTATTAGCACACATGTATCGAACACTATCTTTGAATTAATTCATGTTGATATATGGGGACCTTTTCTTCATCCCTCGATTGATGGCTCTAAATACTTTGTTACCATTGTAAATGATTACAGTAGGACTACATGGACTTACCTTATTCACAATAAATCCCAAACCAGGAACATCATCACATCCTTTTACAACCTGATTTTAACCCAATTCAATACCAAAATAAAAACAATTCGATTAGATAATGGACCTGAATTCCACATGACATATTTTTACCAATCCAAGGGCATTATTCACCAACTAAGTTGCGTGGAAACCCCTCAACAAAATGGGGTGGTAGAACGTAAACACCAACACATCCTTAATGTGGCCAGGTCCTTAATGTTTCAAGCCAATCTCCCTATTACGTTCTGGGGTGATTCTATTCTCACAGCCACGTATTTTATCAACAGAATTCCCTCTCCCAAGCTCTCTCATAAGACTCCTTATGAGCTTCTTTTCAATACAAAACCAAAATATCCTCACTTAAGGGTATTTGGTTGTATATGTTATGCATCTACCCTCAAAAGAAACAGGTCTAAGTTTGATCCTAGAATTGATGCATGCATCTTCCTTGGTTACCCCAATGGAATGAAAGCCTACAAACTTTTCAACCTTACCTCCAAAAGCTGCATCATATCACGGAATGTGATTTTCCATGAATCTGCATTTCCTTTCTAAAGCATTCCATCACAGGTTCCTGAATTCAACATTCATTCCCCAATCTTCCTAAATAATCACATTCCGTCTCAGATTTCCTCACCTCTTCTTGATTCAAATATATCTCTTTCTCCAAATCCCTCTTTGGAGACTTCACCTACACACTTACCTCTTGTATCTAAATCTGATTCTACCTCATCATCACCTTGGAACATCGCCAACCAACCTACACCTCAAATTCGAAGATCAGAAAGACCCCATAAGCCACCCTCATACCTTGAACAATATAACTGCAGCTTGGCTATGCACAATGATTCCTCTCTCCAATCTGATTCCAGGACAAATGCAGCCCCTGTTAGCAGTAAACAATATGACATTTCGGCTTATGTTGGATATAACCATCTGTCCCCAACTCACAGAGCCTATGTATTGTCAATTTCTTTATCTTCTGAGCTAACCTCATATTATCAGGCCTCCAAAAGTCCAGATTGGTGTGCAGCTATGGACGCTGAGTTTCAGGCTTTAGCTGCTAATGATACCTGGGTTTTGACTGCTTTGCCTCCACACAAGACCTTGGTTGGTTGTAAATGGGTGTACAAAATTAAATACAGAGCTGATGGCAGTGAAGAGAGGAAGAAAGCACGCCTCGTTGCACAAGGCTTTACACAACAAGCTAGATTGGACTACCAAGATACCTTTTCTCCTATGGCTAAGTTGGCCACAGTTTAAGACCCTCTTGGCAGTGGCTGCAACGAAGCAATGGTTGCTATTCCAACTTGATGTGAATAATACCTTCCTCCATGGCGACTTGGAGGAGAAAGTGTACATGCGTATGCCTCCAGGGTATGAGCAGCAGGGGGCCAATGGTGAGAATCTTGTATGTAAGCTCAACAGGTCCATCTATGGACTTAAGTAAGCCTCTAGACAGTGGTTTAATAAACTGTCAAGTTTTATCCTCTCTCAAGGCTTCACTCAATCCCAATAAGATCATTCATTATTCACCAAGATCAATGGCTGCTCATCCACCATTTTATTTGTCTATGTTGACGACATCATCATCGCTGGAAATGATGGTCTGTAAATTGATCAGTTTAAGAGGGTTTTGGATCAACATTTTAAACTAAAAGACCTAGGAGCTCTGAAGTTTTTCTTAGGTCTGGAAGTGGCTAGAAACAGCACTGGAATCTCCATCTGTCAGAGAAAATATGCCTTAGAAGTCTTGGAAGATGTATGATATTTAGGTGCTAAGCCTGCCAAGACTCCTTTACAGCAGAACTTGAAACTCACTAAATCGGATGGCGAGCTGATTGATGATCCTATCACTTACAGAAGATTGGTTGGCAGATTACTCTACCTCACCATTACCAGGCCAGATCTGGCTTATCCAATACAGATTCTTAGCCAATTTATTGACTCGCCTAGACAACCACACCTTAATGCTGCCTTCCATGTATTGAGATATCTCAAGGGAACTACAAGGCAGAGACTATTCTTTGGGAAGAATTCGGAGGTCCAGCTTAAGGGCTTCTGGGATGCAGATTGGGCCGCGTGTTCAGACACCCGGAGGTTAGTTACAGGCTATTGTGTCTTCTTAGGGGATTCCTTAATCTCATGGCGATCAAAGAAGCAAGGGACCGTGTCGAGGTCTTCAGCCGAAGCCGAATACAGAGCCATGGCTGCTGCAGTATGTGAATTAACATGGCTGCAATATATACTTAATGATTTAGGAATTGAACAACAGAAACCAGCATTACTATTTTGTGACAATCAAGCAGCCATACACATAGCAGCAAATCAGGTGTATCACGAAAGAACAAAACATATTGAGCTAGATTGACATGTTGTCAGAGAGAAGATACAAGAGGGCAAGATCAGAACCATGCACTTATGTACTAAGGATCAACTCGCAGACATGTTAACTAAATCAATTGGGGGACTGAGATTTAGAACACTATTACACAAGATGGGAGTTCACAATATTCACCTCCCACATTGAGGAGACGTATTGTATAATTTGTAAATTCCTTTCTACTTTTTATGTTTTAAAGTATTGAGTGACATGGCATATTAGTTAGAATCTTCTTGTTAGTTAGTTAGAGAACAAACCTTGTATATATACTTGTAAAAGCTGATCAACTGTGTGTGAATGAAATACGGTCACCAGAAATTTGGTTCCAATTATTCTCATTTTCATCTTCCAGAATTCATTATACTTTGCTAAGTTGTTTTTCAAAGATCAAGGACTTAATATTCACACTGTAATGCAATAATTAACATTCAGACTTTCTTTTTTGCTATTTAGTTTTCACTGGTAATTGAACTAGTAGGTCTCGTAGTTCGATAAAGTTTCTATTTTTGTGAAGGAATTAATCGCGAGGAGAAGGGCATGTTTGGGCCAAATTTAAATCTGATTTTAATCTATGTAAAAGTCAAACAATCAATATCAACCATATCTTTTCAACCAAACATTTTAAAAACTTTTATCACAATCCACTTAAAATCTAATTTTAATCTACACCAAAACACTCTCTAAGATTCTAAATCATATTACTATCAATAATAGTTTTCTAAACAATCACCGATTCTTCTCATATAAATATAAGATCACTTCTCATGTTTTTTTATATATAAATTTGCAGAACTCTTAAAAATGTATGGTAGTTAGTTCTTGCTTTGTGGAAACAACCGGAATCGGAGTGGTTATCCGAAGAAGACCCTCGGATCGTATTTACTATTTCTGTTTGTTGTTATGTTATGTATAGTTTCAACTTAGTAAAGTGACTTTCAGATTCAACAAAAAGGAAAATGTCATAGTAAGTAAAAAAAAAATTATAAAATAAAAGTAACACATTTCATGTAAAACGATATTAATCATTTAGCATCCTGTAAATCTCAAACAAAATAAGGTTACAGACTGATCTCTAAAAAATAAAAGCTTGGCCATTTCGGCCAAGACTTGCAAGTTTTTGAAGATTATTATAATTTTGCGTTATACAACTTGCACGGTAAATAGACACGCCACTGCAGTTAAAGTGTCCGAGCTTGATATCTTACACTATAATTGCCTTAGAAAGGATGTCAGGCTTGTTTCATTGAGACCATGAACTGAGCATTCTCTTCAATAGGAGTGTGTTTAGTTGATGATTAACTGTGTATAATTTCAAATAGTTAAAGACAATGACTTTCATATATGAAAACTCACCTTTGGTGAAAGGATACTTTTATTCAAGTACAAGTTATGAACAATAATAATGAAATACAGAAGTATAGAGAACCATAAATTACTGAAGCACTAATAAATTCGTCCATCAGACCAGATTTAGCCGTTGGCCTGGAGGTAGGCCTCAATAGCCTTGAACATTGCCACATGGCTTTTCGCTTTCCCTTACCCTTACTTGACTTTGTCCCCGCTAATCTCGACCTCTCCCTTGGGGTTGTAAATGCTCCTATTCCTACAGATGCATCTGCCATTGGTTGTTGGTACAATTTTGATATGGTAAGTGATCGACTCAGTAACAACCATCAGAGCTTCCACTTCAGCAATTATGTAGCTATGAGTGATGTTAGAATTAGAGAGCGATCCGAATTCTATTTGGAAGACTATTTGAGAATTCTATTTGAAGTCGACTTGGGAATTTTAGTTGAAGTCTAATTGGGAATTCTAGTTGGAATTCAATTTGGGAGTTTAATTGGGAGTTGATTAATGTTGGACTTGAGGTAGATTTGAAAGAGTCCAATTTGCAATAGAAAAGGAAGAAATCGTGCAAAGAGAAAAAGTATCGCATCGGCACTCTCTACGTGCCAATCATCTTGCTTGAGAGTTCAGTAAAAGAGTTTCCACGCTTGCTGTTCTTGAGGAAATATTTAGTTCGCGATTTTTAACAGATTTTTGAATCCTGTTTTATTCCAAACACATCATTATTGTATAGACTAGTTATTGTTGAACTCCACTACATCTTAGTCTCTTCTTTGCAGTATATATATGAAGAGTAAACCTCTAGAAAAATAAATCCTTACATTCAAGATAATAATTTGTAATCCTCCATTATCGTTATTAATAAATTCTCCTTTTCGGTTTGCGGTAATTTTTACCACATAAATCTTGTGTTTTATTTATTTTTTATATTTCCATATTATCTCGTTCCAGTATTTATTAATCAAGCAGTGTCGGTACATAATTCTTAAATTGGCTGCCTTAGCCAAAACTGACGAGCTTGACTGACCCTACTCGCCCATCTCCTTCAAGAATTTTGACACTTGTGATAGCCTATGGCATGATCTTGGGATTAAGGTTGTCAGTGTCAAGAAAACTGGGCTCAACATCTTAGCCACAGGGATTGGGGAAGTAATCCTCATATCATAAGCGATGGCACAATTGACATTTTCATTCATGTTAGAAAGACAAAACCTTCTCCTGTGTGAATTAGTTTAATATTCAACTAGGAAATTGATCATTCAGCATTCCAATTTAAACAAGTCTTCTTATTCTAGATTTTCCACTACTTTCACTTTCACACAAGCTGTACGGCTTCAATAACTTGCAAGACCTAACAACCGTAGAGTTTTAAAAATCCGTACTTAACGTCAAGAAGTGATCTTTTATTTATAGGAGAAGAAACAACGATTGATTAGCAAACTAGCTGTTATTGTAAGTTTGTTTTCACCGTATAATAGATTATTCACTAATTCGATTATCAGTACGTAAAATGTAATGCTAAATGCATGCAAATTTTAGCATACAAGTCAAATAGCGTGTCTATGTTGGACTTTCTATGACATTACGCTGCAAATATTAGGTCCTACGAGTTTGAAAAACAAGTATGAGATCATATAAATGTCAATAAATAATTAAGCTAACTGGTCTATAATGGAGTGCTTGATGTGTAATAATCAGGCCACATCCACACCAGGCAGACCCTTATATTTTGGGTGTCTTATGCAAACTTCAAAGGGAAAAATGCATGGGTCAGGCATTTACTTTTACGAAATCAAAAATCAGACCCCAATGTTTAAATTTACAAAAATCAGGTTTTTTCATTAATTAATTAATTATATTTTACAATTAATCTATTAAATTAAATATTTAACTTTAATATAATATGATTAACCCACCCCACCCCTCCGGCGACCGTTCTCCACCACTACTCCGGTCGGCGACCGTTCTCCACCACTACTCCGGCGACGGTTAATTCCGACGATTATTTTCCGGTGACTATTTTCCGGTGACCGTTGCTCCGATTGCAAGGTCACAGATATCTTATTAAGTAGTTAAAAATTTAATTTCGGTCACAACTTATGAAATTATTCGGTCACGGATTATTTTGAAGTCACAGAAGAAAAAATTTATAGGTCACAGCTTTTTAATCAGTCAAGTATTTTCAAATATGTAGGTCACAGATTCCTTTTCAGTTACAAATTATCAATTTTAAAGTCACAGTTCAATAGTTAGGTCACAGACACCAAAAGAAACCCACAACAGTTTAATAGTTAGGTCACAGACCGCCATAGTTCAATAGCAAGGTCACATACACCAAAAAACTCACTACAGTTCAATAACGAGGCCACAGACACAATAAAATCACTACAGTTCGATAGCTTGATCACAGTCCCATTACACCAACAACACTTGGTCACAGGTCACAGACGACTAAATAATTGGTCACAGCCCCCATCCATCGCCGACCCTAATCCCTAAACCACCCACCAACAATAACACTACCACCATCGCGGCCTGAACAACACCATCAACGTCACCCCGTCACAACACCACCACAACTACCGCAATAATAATAACAAAACAATGTCTTCAGCATTAAATTAATTTTTGGCCCTAAACATTAAATCAAAACCTGCCTGCAAGGCGTGACAGGCTTGAGTCATGCCGGAGAAATACCACATCGCCGGATCTGAACTGAACATCGCCGGATCTGGAGCAAGCTTCTCTGGCAGCAATGGCTGCTGCCGGCAGCAGAGCGTCGCTGCTGAGCTCAGCGCAGCCAAGATCTGCTGACGCTGCTGAACGGCTGCGACGCTGCTGACCGGCAGCAGCGTCGCGCAGCAGCGCTTGTCGCAGCTGCCGTGTCGCAGCTGCCGTCAGCAGCAGCAGGCAGCAGCGCTGCGACGCTGCTGAACGGCAGCTGCGACGCCGTTCAGCAGCAGGGAAGGGGGGGAAGGGGAAGAGGGAGGAGGGGGAGGGGAGGGAGGGGAGAGGGAGGCGCAGGCGGGCGGGGGCGCGGGATGGTGGTTTGGCCGGGTGGCGGTGGAGGCGGCGGTGAGAGATGAGATGAAATGAAATGAATTAGGGTTTGGTTAGAGTTTTATATTTAGATAAAGTTTGTGGGGGTAGGTAGGAGGGTGGATATATATTTAATTTAATTTAAAAATAAAAAAAAAAAAAAAAAAAAAAAAAAAAAAAAAAAAAAAAAAAAAAAAAAAAAAAAAAAAAAAAAAAAAAAAAAAAAAAAAAAAAAAAAAAAAAAAAAAAAAAAAAAAAAAAAAAAAAAAAAACAACACGTTTCCTTGTTAAGAAAATAAAATTATGGATTGGAAAAATAAATAGTCAAATTAATTATCTTTATATTGACAGAGAACGTACTTGGACTTTGGATTTATTATGTGATCGAATAAGTTTAATAACATTCAGTTATGATATATTTTTTTAAACGAAATCCTTCACTAATTTTATTATTAATAAAATGTAAACGGTAAATTGTAGCGATTCTGCATGCAATACAAGTCAAATAGCAAGTCTACGTTGTATTTCTATGACATTACACTGCAAATATTAGGTCCTACAAGTTTGAAAAACAAGTATAGAGATTAAGCTAACTGGTCTACAATGGAGTGCTCGATGTGTAAAAATCTGGCCATGTCCACACACATGTTAATCTTCAAATTTCATTGTTTCCCAACCACATTTATGACTTCACATTTGGGTCAATAATTCATATGAAAGAGAACTTTATATTTAACAATATAAATAGCAATCCAACTTCTCACATTTCTCACCACCAAACAATTTTATCAATCTTTTTTCATATTATTCCATACTCGAAATCATCATGGGTGCCATCACTTATGATATGGAGATCACTACATCAATCCCAGCCGGGAAGTTGTTCAAGGCCTTTATCCTCGACTCTGACAACCTCATCCCCAAGATCCTGCCTCAAGCGATCAAAAGTGTCGAAATCCTTGAGGGAGATGGTGGAGTTGGAACCATCAAGGTTATCACTTTTGGGGAAGGCAGCCAGTTTAAGGGCGTAAAGCACCGTGTTGACAATGTTGACAAGGAAAACTTGACATATAGCTACAGCATCATTGAAGGGGATGCTCTGATGGACGTTCTGGAGTCAATCACTTACCACATCAAAATTGTTCCGACTGCTGATGGAGGATCTATCTGCAAGAACAGGAGCATTTACAACACCAAGGGTGATTTCAAGATTTCCGAGGAGAAAATCAAGGAAGGTAAAGAAAAGGCCACGGGAATTTTCAAGGCTATCGAGGCTTATCTCCAAGCCAATCCTGATGCCTATAATTAAACACGTTGCTGAAATTTACACTTTGCCTAAAATATTATGTTGGATTTGCAGTTTCCACTGAATATGATGTATTGTAACACTGATATGCTTAATAAATACTCTTCATTTTACCTCTGCTTATGGAGCCATAATTCTTAATCTGCTCGAGTGTTACATCGTATAATCCATAATAAATAAAAATCAAATTTTATGAAAATATATGCAGGGTTTTTATTTATATTATAAAGAGGCTATAAAATAGAATGGTAAATGTTTTTAAGGGTACAGAAATTCTCCGCTTGCAAATATAAAATGAAACTGTTCCGTGAAACCAAAGGCCACTAAAGAAAAAGATGAATTGCAGTGAGAAAATCGGATACAACTACTTGTGAAATTGAAAAGACAAGCTGAACCACATAAATCTATTAGCAAAGTTGCAGTTTTAACATCTGGGATTCTGGATGGAAAGCGTTTATTTAAATAGCTATATTAACCACATAAATAATGTCTATGCAGGTTCTTGAATAAATGATCTAGCCTAATGATGTTGATCGACAAAATTTCGCAAGTGTATGGTAGTGCAACTAAGTAATAGAGTAGTGAGTAAATTATTGCTAGAAGACTGTTCTAATTATTACAAACTCTAATTGAATAGTCAAAATTTTCATCGATTGATTTTATATTAATTATCTAAACTAATCTAGTGAATTAAGAACCATTTGCAAAATCGATTGAATACGAACTAACACTTTGAATCCTCATTTATTAATCCATTTTAAAATAACTCAAGATCATGAAAACACGTGTTTATTCTTGTTAATCAATGTTCTTATTTTGTTTAATAATCTCCTTCGAATAGAATTAGATATACCCTCAAATGTGACCTTCTCATATATCTATGGAATTGCGAACGAGAAAAATGCTTCAAGCACAAGAACATTCAATGTAAATTATGTAACGCATAACGATATATCTCTATTCAATTGCTATAAGTGCTATATTCATATAATAATTCTCTCGAATGAAATAACAATAACAAAACCATCCAATTTATAACTAATTAATTGTAAACCATTAGTGTCTCTAACAATTATCAAAACCAATCAAACATCAAACGCCAAAGTCTTGAACATTAGGTTAAAACTTCATAATAAAGGATCCATCTATGTCCTAGCAGGGGCGGATTGGGGGGGGGGGGGGGGGCATGGGGATCACTTGACTAAAAGTTTAGTCGAACATTAGAAAATTACAAAAGCTCACTATTGAAATATGAAACATCACCCAGATTCAAGATTTATGAAGAGGAGAAAAATCCACGAATTGTTGAATCTCTTCAAGCTTCCTTAAACAATTTCTTGTTGCACCTCCTTCTCATTTGCCCAAAATCCAAGAATTGATCTTCATTTTGCAAATTGGAATGTTGAATTTCTTGTTTCTTGACTCTTGTTTTCTCTCCAAAGCTTAGCGAAATGAAATTGTGCCTCCAAATTAGGTTATAAACGTGGTAGAATTCCTTTTCGAAAAGAGTTTTGATTAAAAGAAGAAAGCAGATTTTCTCGTCAAAAGTGACCATGCTACCAGATGGCACACCCTTAGAAAATTATGTACTGGAAATTCCAAAACAGGCGTCCTCAACTTTTCTGTTTCTTCCTACGCTTCCGCATCATTCTTCCTTGACTTGTACAATGCCTTTGTTGGAACGAATAATTGGGATTAAACTCCTCATGATGATTCCTGTCCACGTTCCACTTGTTAACCAAAAACACTACATACAATTGTTTTCATATACAGAAAGTCATGGCACCCATGAGCCATGATGATTTTAACTACAGAATGATATGAATATCTGGTAAGGAATGAAAAATGATTGATACAATTATTTAGTGCTGGGAAATGTGAGAAGTTGGATTGTTATTTATACTGTTAAATGTGAGAAGATGGAAAGTGTTTATTTAAATAGCTATATTAACCACATAAATAACCATCAACAAGCTGAAACATAAATCTATTAGCAAAGTTGCAGTTTTAACGTCTGAGATTCTGGATGGAAAGTGTTTATTTAAATAGCTATATTAACCACATAAATAACCATCAACATACAAGCTCCATGGATCCAAACCTTATTGCACAGTTGAATTTTTGACCTTCCGAGCTTACCAGGACCACTTTTGCCCCGAACATGACTTTTCGAAGTAACCATCAACATACAAGCTCCATGGGGTATTGGTTCTGATGGCTTCATTACTTCCTCCACTAAAGGAGCATTGGTGAATTTTGTGATGAAGTTTGCAAGTGCTTGGCCCTTGATAGCATTTTTCGTCTTGAAGACTATATCAAATTCGCTAAGCTCCACATCCCATTCCATCAACCTCTCAGAGGCGTCTGGTTTTTGAAGCACTTGTTTCACTGGGAAGTTGGTTCGGACATGTGATGATGTGGGCTTGGAAGCAATGTTCTAAAAGATGTAATGTGTGATGATGTATAAAGGTCAAGTTGTGAGCTAGGCGAACTTAAGCGAGGTATAAGTGTAAAATGTTATAAAAAGATGTTTTCTTATTTTAATATTATTTTAATTTTTAATCAATCAAAAAATTATTTAATAATTAAAAATAATGCATATCACATATCTAAAATAGATTTATAGAAACTTTATACATTTTTTCAAAAATTTCCAACAAAAAGATAAGTTTCGAATATAAATCAACATTTAAGTTTTAACTTAAAAGAATTGTAAAAAATAAAAAATAAAATAGATAATAATCATGCCTAGGCGAGCATTAGTGGTTAAGAACAATTTTTGATTGCTAAATTAGGCGAGTTTCCGCAGAGCATTGCGCCTAGGCGCTCATTTTAGAACATTGTTTGGAAGTATAGCATTAGCTTCCTAGAGGCCGTGACCAAGGCAATGGCTAAATTTTCCACGTCTGAGTAGTAGGTCTCTGCTGCCCAAAATACTTAGATTACATAATAAATAGGCAACTGGTGATCGCCCTCTTCTCTTACAAGCACCGAACTGAAGGCATCGATAGATACCGCCAAATATAGTTGCAGAGGTTCATAATCTTTCAGTTTTAAGAAGAGGGGCTTGTTCCAACTATTTTTTTAGCCCTTGAAAGGCCTTTTCGCATTTCTCTATCCACTGGAACCTCTTCCCTTCTTTTAGAGCCTTAAAGAATGGAAGACACTTGTCAGTTGCCTTGAAGACGAAGTGGCTCAAGGCTGCTACATGTCCTATGAGGTTTTGCACTTCTTTAGGCTTCTAGGGGACGTCATCTCAATCAAGACCTTAATCTTCTTAGGATTTGTCTCTATGTCCCTTTAGTTGACCATATAGCCTAAGAAATTTTCGAAGGCAACAACAAACGCGCACTTAAAGGGGTTCAATTTCATCATGTATCTCCTCAATATTTGGAAAGTTTCGTCTAAGTGCTTTACGTGATCCTTTGTTCTAGGGCTCTTTACTTGCATGTCATCTACATAGACCTCCATTGTTTCACCGATAAGTTTGACAAACATCCTATTAAGGAGCCTCTAATATGTGGCCCTAGTGTTTTTCAACCCAAAGGACAATACCTTGTAACAATAGAGACATCATCTATTATAAATGACATATGCTCTTCATCAGCTAGATACATGATGATCTGGTTGTAGCCTGAATAGGCATCCATGAAGCTCATCAATGGAATTAAAAAACTGATCTACTCTCATCTGTAGGGGCATCTATCCTTCCAAAGATAACCTCTTTTTCAGAGGCGTCTAACATTTTGATATCTTTTCCTTGTTCAGTGGTATGCCCTTGTTTAGGGACATCATCCATGTTATTGTCTACCATAACTACGTTAAATTATCGCGATTTCACCTTCTTAGGGATTCAAGTAACACTCACTTGAACCCATTAGATCACCTTAGATTGTGGCTATGCCATTTTCAGTTGGGAACTTCATGCACAGGTAGTGGATAGATGTAATGACCTATAATTCTTTTAGAGTAGGTCATCCCTAGACTCCATGATACCCCAAAGGTTATCCACTATCCAGAATTCCCTGAAGCGATGTGCAACTTGGGGCTCTGCTCCCATCTCTATCGCAAAAGTAATTTTTCCTCTTGGGATGATGTTGTCTCCCGTGAATCATACAGTAGGAAAGTTATGGGGGTTAGCTCATGATCCATAATCATTTTAATTATGCTTAAACACCCTAGGCCCTATAGGTTACAGTGGTAAAATGAATGTCGGAAATTAAGGTAAATAGAAATGTGTTGATAAATTTTTCAATTGGTAGTTATCAAGACAAAGATTTGTGTAACGTAGTAGCGGGTCATATCTTGTTGGGGAGACCATGACAATACAATAGGAATGTGATATATGACAGGTATAAAAATAGGTACAACTTTGTCAATGGTGGACATTCTATTACACTTGTACCATTAACCCTAGCACAAGTATATGAAAACCAAATCAAACTAAAAAATGAGGAAGAAAAGAGTTAGAGAAAAGAGAGAGAACAATGAGTTGGCAAGTAAGAGAGAAAATAATGAGGTGACTAAAAGAGAGAAGTGCCACATGAGAGAAAATAAGAAGGGTCTTCTGAGAGGAGAGAAAAGCTGAGAGAAAATTTCTTTACAAAATGAAGTGAGTGGAAAAGAGCGATGGTGGAGAGACAACAAGTGATTTTGTTGGTGTACAAGGAGTCACTCATCAATTTTGAAAAATCTAACCTACCCCTCTCTAGCTTGGCTATTTCTTTATTGCAGAAATTTGCAAACTCTATATGAGCATCCAAATATGGGTCATCACGCCCTGGACGACATACATGCTACAATGGTCGGGACAAAAGGTCGCGATCTCGAAGGACCTGCCTAGTGGGTTACCACTTATTCGAGACATTGAACATCAAATTGACTTCGTACACAACGCAGTCATTCCAAACCAACCACCTAATCGAAGTAATCCTCGATGAGACAAAAGGACTTCAAAGGCAAGTAGAGGAGTTGATGAGTAAGGGGTATGTGAGGGAGAGCATAAGTCCATATGGGTACCAACCCTACTTGTGCCAAAGAAGGATGGAACTTGGAGAATTTGCGTGGATTACAAGGCCATCAATAACATAATGGTAAATTATCGTCATCATATTCCTAGATTAGATGATACGTTGGACAAATTATTTGGTACACGTATATTTAGCAAAATTTATGTTAAGAGTGGTTACCATCAAATTTGGATTAGGGAAGGTGATAAAAGGAAAACCACATTTAAAACTAAATATGGCTTGTATGAATGGTTGGTAATGCACCGAACACTTTTATGTATTTAATGAACTATGTTTTGCATACATTTATAGGCAAGTTTGTTGTGGTTTATTTTGATGACATTTTAATCTACAGTAAGTGCCTCAATGAACGTATTGAACATTTGCGGTGCGTAATAGTAGTTTTAAGAAAAGAACAACTTTTTGCTAACTTTAAAAAGTGTACATTTTGTGTTTCTTGGATATGTGGTTAGTGTTAAGGAAATTGAGGTAGATTGAAAGCCCAAGATTGACTAACCAAGAGGGAGTGTGAATTGGTTTTTAAAACTTTTTCGATAACAATACAAGATTTAAAACTAAAGTTCACATAAATGATAATAGAACAATTCAAGTGCAAATAGACACGTAGGTAATAGAAATAAGTTTGCACAAAGTAATAGCATTAAGTAAAAGAGTTAGAGAATGCAAACGATATAATATGGAGATTCGATCTAACGTAATGATCTACGTCCTTCGTTACCAAGCTCTCCGTCACGAGCAATACCTTTTTCACTATGTTGATTGACTTGTGGTGCAATCCCCCTTTACAAAGCTTCCGGTGACTTACAACCAGGAGCACCAATCCTTTTACAATGTTGAACTTTTCGAGACCTCAACAAGAGCCACAATTCAAAAAAGAGTATACAAGTGAAAACTTCTCTTCTTGATGAATGATAGAATCAATGTTTGATAACAAGAAGAGAAGAGGCAAACACTTCTATAGATGGTAATGAGTTTAACTCAAAGTGTTGATATGAAAAACTTTTTGATGAACAAATGATTTTCATGAATTCAATCCCTCAAAAGTCTCTCAAGAATTTAAGGTTATTGATCTTCTTAAAGATGGAAAAATAAGATAGTTGAGATCAGTAAAAATCTCAATTTAATGCTCAAGAATCGTTTTTACAAATGTAGGAATAGTGAGGTATTTATAGCACTCAAAACGGCTAAGAATTTTGTCCATCCGGACAAGGGATCCGGACGTCCGGATGAGCTAGATGTTAGAGAAGTGCAACGGGCAAAAAATTGACTGTTGCTCATCCGAACGTCCGGATGATGATCCGGACGTTCGGTTTGCAACTTTTGCCCACCGGATCCTATTTTTCATGATGATTTAATCAATGTAGGTATATTTTGAAAAATAGCCTTATCCAATCTTTTCAAGGATAGTGATTTATAAGTTCATTCATTTGATAAAAGTATTTACTCATTTGAAAAATGATTTCATGCAATACCTTTAATGTCTTTGAAAAAAATATGATTTTCTTATGCATAAAAGATTTGCTTTGAGCTACTAAACATTTCATGGCCAAGTAACGAAGCATTTTACCTTTACATATATTTGATGTATTAAAAATTAATGTCTCTATCTATATCGTGTTTCTTCATGAGCTCTTTTGCTTCCAATGGTTTGCCAAATTATTTACACAAGGATTATCTATTTACGAATCTTACGATCTTGATCTTTTGTGCCTTAGCATTCACGATTGCTATAAACGACACTCAAATACAATTTGTTAGATTTAAAAGTGATTTGTTTGTAATAATCAAAATCAAGAAGTCAACCATAGATTAACATAGATGAAGAGAAAATAAAAGTTATTAAAGAATGGTCAACACCTAAAAGTATAACCCAGGTAAGAAGTTTTCATGGTTTGGCTAGTTTTTATGGGCGATTTATAAGGGATTTTAGCACACTTGTCACACCACTCACTGAAGTTGTTAAAAATAGTGTAGGTTTTAAATGGAACTATGAACAAGAGCATGCATTCAACACTATTAAGGACGGGTTGTGTGAAGCACTAGTTTTAGAACTACTTAATTTTGACAAAACTTTCGAGATTGGGTGTGATGCATCAGGTATAGGCATTGGAGCAATATTGATGCAGGATATGAGGTCGATAGCTTATTTCAATGAAAATCTAAGGGGAGTATCATTCAACTATCTTATATATGACAATGAGCTTTATTCACTTGTTCGAGCTTTGGATACATGGCAGCATTATCTATGCCCAAAGGAGTTCATGATTCACATTGATCATGAGTCATTGAAGCATTTGCAAGGTCAAGGTAAGATGAACAAAAGGCATGCTAGATGGATGAAATTTATTGAGACATTTTCCTATATCATCCGGTACAAACAAGATAAGGAAAATGTGATGGCGGATGAGTTGTCCCAAAGGTACTTGCTTTTTACTTCTTTAAGTGCGAAGTTGCTTGGTTTTGAGTACATTAAAGACATCTATATGAATGATTTAGATTTTTTCAGCATATATAAATCATGTAATAAGGGTGAGGTAGACAAATTCTTTAAGCATGAGGGTTATTTGTTTCAAAAATAAACTGTGTTCCTAATTGTTCCATGCGTGAATCGTTGGTTAGATAAGCATACAGTAGGGGACTAATGGGTCACTTTGGGGTGGCATAAACTTTAGAGGTGTTAAGGGAACATTTTTATTGGCTTAAAATGAGGATTGATGTAGAACGAATTTGCGATCAATGCATAACTTGTAAACGGCTAAGTCTAAGGATATACCCCACGAATTGTATACTCCTTTACCTGTTCCTAGTGAACCTTGGGTTGATATCTCCATGGATTTTATTTTAGGTTTACCTAGGACTAAAAGTGGTCGGGATTTAATATTTGTAGTGGTCGATAGATTTTCTAAGATGTCGTATTTCATTCCATGTCATAAAACCGACGATGCTACTAACATAGCTGATTTGTTCTTTAAGGAAATAGTACATTTACAAGGGGTACCTAAGATAATAGTGTCGGATAGAGATGTTAAATTTCTTAGTCACTTTTGAAGGGTTTTGTGGGGTAAGTTAGGCACAAAATTGTTGTTTTCTACTATATGTCACCCACAAATCGATGTGCAGACTGAAGTAGTCAATTGGACTACGATTCAATTGTTGCACACTGTGGTTAATAAAATTTTGAAAAGTTGGGAAGAATGCTTACCTTTCGTTGAGTTTGAATACAATAGGACTATACATTATACTACTTCATATTCACCATTTAAAATTGTTTATGGTTTTAATTTACTAACATCATTGGATCATTTACCTCTGAATGAATTTGGAAGTTTAGATGGGAAAAAGAAGGACAAGATGGTGAAGTTATTTCATAAGAAGGTGAGATTGCAAATTTAAAACAAAAACAAGCATTATGTGACGAGCAAACAAGGGTCGGAAGAACGTTTTATTTGAACCCGGTGATTAAGTATGGGTACATTTAAGAAATGAGCACTTTCTAAAGCAAATGAAATCAAAGTTACAGCCACGGAGAAATTGGCTATTTCAAGTTCTCGAGAAAATCAATGACAATTCATACAAGCTGGATCTTCATGGTGAGTATAATATTTTGGCTACTTTTAATGTATATGATCTCTCTCTCTCTCTCTCTCTCTCTCTCTCTCTGATACACGTACAGATTCGAGGATGAATCCTTTTGAAGAAGGAAGGGATGATGTGAGCACGGAGTCACATGCGTCAAAGTCAAGCTAGGAAAAGGATCGAAGGAGGTCCGATGACACAGTCGAGAGCAAAGCGGGTGAAAGAGACGATGAAATTTTTTACTCAAGCTACAGTGGACGGAACGTTGATCACAACAAGCAAATGAACATGTTTCATGTTGGGTTCGAAAGAAAAAACAAGATGGATCAATTTAATTCAAGCCGCAGACAAGAAAGTTGGAGAAAACAACTATGCCACCGTATAGTTGTTCTAGGCATGCAATCGCATGCCTATATACCGAAACCAAAGGGGAGCTTTCTATTTGATCTCTGAGACCGCATAGAGTAACACTATGCGGCCGAATTGTTCATTTTTATCGCGAATTTTTCCAAATTTCGTGTGATCTTCTATTTAAGTTAAAACTCTATTTTTTAATATTGTTTTCTATTTTATTGGCTTAATTCCATTTTTAGCTAGGTTTTATGGGTTCCCTACAAATAAGATTCATTTTTTTCATTGTAACACAACATTATTCTTGAGATTTATTGATAGGCAAATTTGCTTTCGAATTTTTGTTCGTCATTGGACAAATCACGAATGTATCAAGATTCTTCTTGTGGCGTTCAAATCAACCGGTGAGATTCTCAAATATTCAATTAAAATGGTCAACATATCATTTTTATATTGTTGGTTATTTTGATTCATTATTTTCGAATCAAATCCAAAACTTTGATTATTTTGGCTTTCTTGATTTCAATTTCAATTTAATCGTGGGTTTCGTAATTCTTCGCTACATGGGTTCACATCAGAAATTGATCAATCAGCATTCCAATTTAGACAAGTCTTCGTATTCTAGATTTTCCACTACTTTCACTTTCACATAAGCTGTAGGGCCCCCAATAACTTGCAAGACCTAACAAGCCTAGAGTTTTAAGAGTGGTGTGAATCCATACCTAACGTCAAGAAGTGATCTTGTATTTATAGGAACAGAAACAGTGATTGATTAGAAAAGTAACTGTCATTGTAAGTTTCTTTTTTTTTTTCACCATATCATTGTTGAAGACATGCGATATATCATTCTCTAATTCGATTATCAGTAAAATGTAAAGTTAAATGCATGCAAATTTTAGCATGCAAGTCTACGTTGTACTTTCTACGACATTACACTGCAAATATTAGGCCCTACAAGTTTGAACAAGTATAGAGATTATATAAATGTCAATAAATAAGCTAACTGGTCTATAATGGAGTGCTCATGTCGACACACTTTTTGATCTTCAAATTTCATTGTGTCCCAACCACATTTATGACTTCACATTTGGGTCAATAATTCATGCGAAAGAGAACGTTCTATTAACAATATAAATAGCAATCCAACTCCCACATTTCTCACCACCAAACAATTTTATCAATCTTCTTTCATAATATTCGATACTTGAAATCATCATGGGAGCCATCACTTATGATATGGAGATCACTTCATCAATCCCGGCCGGGAAGTTGTTCAAGGCCTTTATCCTCGACTCTGACAACCTCATCCCTAAGATCCTGCCTCAAGCTATCAAAAGTGTCAAAATCCTTGAGGGATATGGTGGAGTTGGAACCATCAAAGTTATCACTTTTGGGGAAGGCAGTCAATTTAAGAGCGTCAAGCACCGTGTTGATAATATTGACAATGAAAATTTGACATATAGCTACAGCATCATTGAAGGGGATGCTCTGATGGATGTTCTCGAGTCAATCACTTACCACATCAAAATTGTTCCGACTGCTGATGGAGGATCTATCTGCAAGAACAGGAGCATTTACAACACCAAGGGTGATGCCCAGATTTCGGAGGAGAAAATCAAGGAAGGTAAAGAAAAGGCCACGGGAATTTTCAAGGCTGTCGAGGCTTATCTCCAAGCCAATCCTGATGCCTATAATTAAGCATGTTGCTGAAATTTACACTTTGCCTAAAATATTATAAAGTTGAGTGAATTTTGTTTCCTAGAAATATTGCATTTGCATTTTCCGTTGAATAAGATCTAGTACAGTAATGTAATGCCTCAAAGTATTGTTTGAATTCAGGTTTAAATTATCAATGTAAACGGATTTGCTTCATTTTACCTGTGTGATGGTTGCTTCAGCTTATCGAGCCATAATTCTTAATCTGCCCGAGTGTTTCATGATCGTCACTGCAAACACGCCAAACCGAATGAGTCTTCATTCATCCTTCACATCAGGAGTATATGGAAAAAGCATACAGGGTTTTAATTATAAAAGCCTGTAATATATATAGATTGGTAAATGTTTTAAAGGGTATAGAAATTCTCTTCTCACAAATATAAAATGAATGTGCTCCATAAAACCAAAAGCCACTAGGAACAAGATGAATAGCAGTGAGAATTATTCTTGTTGATCAATATTCGTATAATCCAATTAATACATAATGAAATGAAAATTAAAATATCTATAACAATTATCCGGAAAAAAAAAAAATCGATAATCAAATGTCAAAGCCTTGAACTATTGTTAACACTTCGTAATAAAGGGTTCATCTATGATCTATTGACTGAGAATTCAGTCAAACATTAGTTTATTCTTTTTACCTTCCAGGGACTCAATAATTATTGGCTATTCGAAATCACTGAGAAAAAACGACAAACTCCAAATTCTATTCCTAAAAAAATAGAAATCAATAAAGAATTTAGAATAATATATATAATTTTAGAACTAATAAGTTAGAAATTCTAAACACGAAATAAGAATTCTATTTTATTTATTTATTTATTTATTTTATTTTGGAATTAGGTTTCGTTAGCAAGAATCCTAGGTGAAAACAAGAAACGCTCAATTTTTCGTGTTCTTGCTATGGATCCTCTTTAGATAATTCTTCCAACCCATGGTTATGCTAATGTCAAGAAGCTCTTTCATGATTATGCTAATTTGACTTGACCCTATTAATATGTCCAATTCTTTGCCCAATAAATAATTAAGAGCCCGTCTGGTAGAGATTAAAATCGGATTAAATTGAAAAATTAGCCGTTATTGTTGACTTTTATTAGACAAGTGAGACCCAATAACGGCTATATTTTCAATTTTAATTGGATTTTAACTGGTACTAAACATGCTCTAAGTCCTTATGTGGGCTCCATTATTTTCAAAATACATTTTATTAAAATTTATTTTCAACCACATATTCTGTCATAAAATAATATTATACGTAAATTTAATTTTTTTTTTCCATATGTTCTCCAAAAAATTACTATTTCAAAACACATTTTCTCCCAAAATCACTTTAAGGGTGTGTTTAAACCACATTATTTTGGAAAAATGTATTCTGAAATAGTAGATTGATGAAAAATGTGTGGTTGAAAAAGAAGAAAAAGTTGTTATGATGGAAAATATTATTTCATTAAAAAATGTGTGGTAGAAAAATGAAAATGAAAATTATAATGTGTACCAAATATGGACTAAAATGGAGCCCAAACAGGGGCTAAATCTAATTTGGCTTTCCATCAACAATTTTTACCCCAAAATTGGTGCCAACTAAATTAACTTAAAGTAATTCTAGCTAATATGAAAATTAAATGAAGGATTACATGGACATGTCGAGATTGTTAGTTAAATTATAAGTATACATTAAAAAAATCATACAACTCAATGCAAATCTAATGAAATTAAAAGCAATTTAAATTTAGAATTTATAGACAAGTCGATCGTCTAGGGCATCTAAGGTACATTCCATTGTAAAAACAAAGTTGGTCACGTAGAAAATAATTATATAAATAAATAATAAATATAACATTAATGAAATTAATCTAAATAGAGATGATAATCATAAAAACAAGTATGTGGTATCACAAAAATATGGAATTATAGAGATCTATAAATACTCAATAAACAGTACTAATAAATTCGTCCATCAGATTTAGCCGTTGGCTTGGAGGTGGGCAGCAATAGCCTTGAACACTGCCATGGCTTGTGATAAGTGTACTTTGTACACTTATTTATGCTATTAAATTAGGACGTTTTGTAGTATTCTTTATAAATTATAATAAAATATCGCGTATTTATTGTTTTTTAAGCGAAAATCAATGTTTGGAAACTAATTTGGAAGAAATGAATGAAAATGGAAGAAAGTCCAAAGTTCAGGAATCAAAGTGTAAATATTTAATAGTTGATTCGTACAACAAAACATTGATTGAAGATCACATAGAGTCAATTGGATGCAACTAGAAGTCAAAAATGAGTTAAATATAATCAAATGAATTTCACAAATCAATTTCCAACCGCACACGTTATGTTCTAGATTTTTATTCGGGCATAGTAAACGTTCGAATTGGAAAAATTCTATTTATACCATAATTTTAGCCCTTTATGTTATCTTTCTAACACACTTTGATTCGACTCAATAGGATATCGGGAGATAAAGTTATGACATAAATAATAACAACTCCACTGAAACATAACCATGTGCGACGCGAGGGTAAATTTCTTTATTTGATTTGAACTCTTTTGGAACCCAATTTGAACGTGCTTCTTGACCTAGTTTCACCTTATATAATATAAGTCACGGGTAGCCATTAAAAGATCTCGCTCTCACCTCTCAAATCATATCCATATCATAAAATCTATGAGAAACGAAGGGTCAAACATCTTTTGGAGAGAAGAACAAATCTGGAATGTAGATTAAATCACGATACATCAAGAATGTAAAGAAACTCGAGAACAATAATTAGACCGTGACATCTCTTACTTGTATTTATCAACCCCAGGTGATGTTTATTGTTGTTTTGTCTTTAGAAACTTGTCAAACTAGATTCTTTTGTGTTGGATGTAGATGAACCCTATTACTTAATTTAATACTATTTGTTTAGTAATTATTATTTTCTTGATTAATTTTGCATTCACATTGTATTATTTAATTGCTTGATAACAAATTAAATAACTAGTTGCATATTGTAGTGTTGGGAGACTCGTTAATATATTTAGAATGTAGCAAAATTAACACGTGCAATATATGTTATGAATAATATTTATCACGTATGCAATCATATACATAATCAAAAAATTACATTTTAATAATTTGAATTTGTACTAGGAATATAATCGGGTCACGATTAGAATACAACTAATTTATCTTGGAAAGGAAAATTAAATACATTAGCTTTATGATTATCAAAAACGTATGAATAGGACTAAATTACAAATCAAGAATCAAAATAAATAAGAATAGATGGATTATAAATCCAACACAGTCATCCATAAATTAATGCAAAACAATATTTTTTTTCATATTTCTTAGATTTAATTTAGAAAAATACATAATCATCTCTTTTGGTGTTGCATAATTCAAATTCAATATAAAACTAGTAAATTTGAATTGAAATTTATTTTTCAAGGGACATAACTCTTCTCATCACATCTATTACTGGTCAACGATCTAGTATACTTGCAGATTTCACATGAACAAGTTTTTAGCACTCTATACAGAATTATAGAGAGCCATAAATACTCAATGAACAGTACTAATAAATTTGTCCATTAGATCACATTTAGCTGTTGGCTTGGAGGTAGGCAGCGTAGCCTTGAACATTGTCATGGCCTTCGCTCTCCCTTCCTTGATTTTGTCCTCACTTATCTTGACCTCTTCCTTGGTGTTGTAATTACTCTTGTTCTAACTGATGCATCAATCCCTGTCGTCGGAGATCGACTTGAGAACTCCCATCAGAGCATCTCCTTCAACAATTCTATAATTATGGGTAAAGTTTTCGTTGTTAGGACCATAAGCACGGTGCATCACGCTCTTAAACTGGCTGCCTATGCCAAAACTAATAAGCTTGACTGCCCCTTCTCCTCCATTTCCATCAAGGGTCGAGACTAGTGTTAGATTGTGGCATGCTCTTGGGAATAAGGCTGTCAGCATCGAGAACAATGGTCATATCATCTTAGCTGCAGAGATTATAAAAGTAATCTCCATATCATATGTGATGGCACCAATGACATTTTGTTTTAAGTTATGAAGGACACTAAAATAGAACAATGGAGTGATGAAAAAACCAAATAAATGGATATCTTGTGTTTCTAGTGCTGGAAAATGTGGGAAGCATAATGGCTATTTTTAAAGTGTAACACAGACTCCTGTGTTGAATTAGTTTAATATTCAACTTAGAAATTGATCTATTAAAATTAGGTTATACACGAATTTTATTTTGAATGCTATTTGGAAATCATATTCAAAGTCTATTTGACAATCCTAGTTAAAATTCAATTTGGGAGTTTGAAATTTGTGTTGGACTTGAAGAGATCAAGATATGGACCAGGGAGGAATTTTTGGCTCATTCTCGCTCATTGAACACCTGTCTCCCGCTTGATAGCTCAAAACAGGAGCGTTGGCGCCGGATGCTGCGGTCGCTTGCCACTCGAACAACGGTTCGTTCGACCCATGCCCGTTTTGCGTGTTTGACGTGTTTTCAACATTCTTTTCCATCTATAACTCTATTTATAAGGTTTGAAACATTCCTTATATATAGTTAACTCTTCATTGTCATTTAGGCAAGTTAGACAATATTGAAAACACAATATATTTTATTATTTCTCTATATTTTAGTAAATTTTTATTTCATCTACAAATTGTCTTTTGTTGTTGTGCATTTGTTATATTTATTTCATATTGTGCCATATATTTATCCTCAATATTTACAATAAATTGGTATCAGAGCGAGGTCATATCAAGTTAAGAGCTCAGCTGGATATTTCGCGATGGCAACCATGAAATATGATATTCCGTTTTTGGATCGCAACGCAAGATTTTCGTTGTGACAAGTAAAGATGCAAGCAATGATCACTCAGATAGATTTGGATGATGCATTGTTGGGTTTTAATAAGTTGCTTATAACTTGAACGCTAGAGAAAAACGAAGTAGGGATCGAAATGCCCCATCACGAATTTATCTGTATTTTTCGAATAATATTTTTCAGGACGTTTTGAAGGAGAAAATCGATGTTGCATTATGGTTGAAATTGAAGCAATTATACATGACGAAGAGTCGGTTGCAGAACAAAGAAGAATTTGATGTAGCTAATTAGAAGAGAAAACAACTAGATACTTTAGGTGAAGCTAGTATTGCAAAAAAAAATTCACGATGATGGAGAACTTTTGATTATTTCTGACAATGACTCCAAACCTGACGAGAATTGAATTCTTAATACATCTTGTACTTTCATATGTGTCTCAATCGGGATTTGTTTTCTTCATATGAAACAATTTCGAAAGTTGTTGTGGTTAGAGGTGGACAAAACTCTCGAATCGAAACGGACTGAATCGAATCGAGTGGTTCTTCATAAGTTAAATACCCAAATGGGTATTTGAATCGAGAACTGTAGGTTTAGTTCGATTTTCGGTTCCAAAACAAGAACCGAAAAATCGAATCTAAATAAATTTTTTTTTATTTTTTATATTGAGTTAATTAAATTTTTTTTTAATTTTTTCTAAACAAATTAGCAAATTAACTAATTTAGTGATTAATGATTTAACTCTCAATGCCTAGCTAGCCCGGCCTAACCAATTTCTAAATTCAATTTTTTGTTTTATTGTTTTGGCTCAATTATTAATTTCATTGTTAGCCCAAGATCTAGACTTTTTTAAGTTTTTATTCTTCCCTTTCCAATTTCATACTTTTATTCAGTAAGTATATGTCCACTAATCTCAAATCATTTGATAAATTGAAAACCTACATCTACATGCCCAAATCAAAGCCGCCGACTACCGAGTCCGACTTTCTGTCTCCAATTGCTCATTGAAGCTACGAATGAACATGTCATTGGTTGTATTTATGTAGTGCTACTGTAAATGTAAAAAAAAAATTGTTACGAAACCGAACTCGAACGGTTCCATAATTATATTTGGACACGACGATTCCATTTATTAAATACCCAAAAAATTTGGTTTGGTTCGATTATATTCTCTTCAAAATTAAATCAAATCGCACCATGTCCAACCCTAATTGTGTTAATGGGTAACAATACACCTTGTAGGATAACTGGTACTATAAGGTCAGAATTAAGATATTTGATGTGATTGTTAGAACACTTGGTGTTGTTAGACATGTTCTAGATATGAAAAGAAATTTTATCTTCTTGAGAACTCTTGACTTGAAAGGGTACAAATACATAGGTGGAGGTAAAGGTGTCAATGTTGTGATGAAAGGACACAGAATGTCCCAATTATATATCCTACATGGTTCTACGGAATCTTTGAAGATCAATTGGCAAGAATTAGGCACTCGAGTTGATTTTGAATTTTGTTCAGTGCGTTGAAGTTTGGTTTGGATCTACGTTGAAGAATTTATTTCAGTCAAGTTCAGAAGTTATATATAATTTCACTTTGCCACCATTACCAGCAATGCCATCATATCAATTACTAGAGATAGACTTGGGAGAAATATTATGCATAGGTATTGGGATACTGATTTAATTGTTTATGATTTGAATATGGTTGAATGTATTGATTCTACCCAAAATCCTTCTATTGAAACATTTAGTTGTGATAATTCTGTTACATGGCATGTTTGATGATTATTAAATCATTTGTGATTTTTTGTTGCTCACAAGGATAATTCGAGCACTTTTAGTGTCCAAGGTAATCCTTTTGAGTAGTGCTTGAAGTTCAGTTAATACTTAGTTATTAATTTTGCCTTGCATGAGTATTGTGATAGAGGTAGAGAATTTTTCCAATTGGAAATTTTGATAGATAATTTTGTTTAGTATTTTGTTGAAGAGTTAAGTATAGCCTCATAGTGGAGTTTGTCTCTAAATGGATAATCTTTGAAATTTTGTTCATTATAGTGGAATTCGTGTCAAAACGGAGTTTGTTAAAATTAGGTGCGACCCAAATTCTATTTGAAATGCTATTTGATAATTCTACTCGAAGTCTATTGGCAATTCTAATTGAGAATTCAATAGGGAGTTTGGAATTATTATTATTATTATTATTATTGGACTTGAAAAGATTAAGATATAATTCGGTGAGGAATTTTCAATGCATTCTCACTCGCTGAGCGCCCGTCTCCCATTGGAGCACTCAAAACAAGTGTGCTTGTGCTCGCTTAGCACCAGCCTAACGCTCAAGCAGTGGAATCACCGTTCGCTGGCAATTGAGTGACGGTTCATTCGGCCCGGCCCCGTTTTGTATTTTTTGATACGTTTTCAAAATTATTTTCCATTTATAATTTTATTTCTAGAGTTTGAAAAAGTTTCTGTATATAGTTAGTCAATTATTATGATTTAGACAGGTTAAAACAATATTGAAAATACAATATCTTTATATTTTTTCTCCATATTTTAGTTAATTTTCATTTCCACTTACAAATTGTCTTTTGTTCTTGTTAGTTTGTAATATTTATCCTCAATATTCAAAACCTGATCATTCAGCATTCCATTTTAGACAAGTCTTCTTATTCTAGATTTTACACTACTTTCCCTCACATCCACCCCTCCCCCACCCACACCCCACAAAAAACTGTAGGGCTTCAATTGATAGAAAATCGAAAAAGGATTATCGATCCAAAACATTACTAAATCCTAATTTATCAAAACTCTTTCTCAAATATAACCATCCATGTTGAAATCAATGAGAATGAAAATAGCGGAAGCATAAAACATACCTTAAACCATAGATTTCCGATTTTTGGCTTGAAGAGGTTAAATCTTCCAATTTGATTTGTGAACTTCACTTCAATTTTGATCTCTATTGATGGAAATGTAGAGATTCTTGAAGAACACACTCAAATGGAATCATGACTCATATATTCATAAGATAATGATCATTCATTATCTTTCATTTGTTTTAAATCAGTCCCTCAACAATCTAAAACAAACGTCCGATCTCTACACTTTAATTCCATGAAATTTAATACCCATTAGTCAAAATTCATCTTTATTGGATCACTTTAATTGACTAATATACTTTAAATAATAGCACCACACATTTTAATAAATTACGTGC
The DNA here is from genome assembly GCA_019097785.1 of Fraxinus excelsior. Classification (NCBI taxonomy): domain Eukaryota; kingdom Viridiplantae; phylum Streptophyta; class Magnoliopsida; order Lamiales; family Oleaceae; genus Fraxinus; species Fraxinus excelsior. The sequence continues at coordinate 17,321,758 of CM032644.1, forward strand.
GACCTCAAATATGTTAGAATCTTCCAACATCAATAATTTGCAAGACTAAAGTTCCGACATTCCGTAGAGTTTTAAGAGTAGTGTGAATCCGTACCTAACGTCGAGAAGTGATCTTATATTTATAGAGAAAGAATCGACAGTGATTGATTAGAAAACTGACTGTTATTATAAGTTTGTTTTCACAATTTAATTGTTGAAAACATACGATAGATCTTCACTAAGGGCTTGTTTGATGGCTTTGATTTTTCATGAAAAATAGAAAAAAAAAACTAATTGTTATTGTAAGTTTGTTTTCACGATTTAATTGTTGAAACATGTGATAGATCCTTCACTAAGGGCCTGTTTGATGGCTTCGGTTTTCCATGGAAATAATGGAATTTTCATTTTCCCACTTTTTTGCTGTTTGATGGCAAAAATTTTCTGTTTTTTCCATGGATGAGCCTCACGCACCCTTTATCCTTGCAATTGTGGAATTGATTTTCTTGCCTTTTGTGATAAAAGATTTTCCAGATTATTATTATTATTATTATTTTGACAATTGGAAAAAAGTCTAAAGACAATGATTTTAAAAAAAAATCACTTTTATTGACAGTTTTCGTATAAAACAAAGCCAAATGAATGATATTCGCTATGGGTTTTTTTTTTTTTTTTTTCCTTTTTTTGGTTGGCAATTGGAACAAATTCTTGACTCAATGGTAGAAAAATTATTACTTTGATGGACAATTTTAATAAAAAATTATGTCAAACGGACATCAAACTTTCAATATTTTTCAGTAAAATAATTTCTAGACAATTCAATTCTGTGTAAAATATTTTCTTTCCATCAATTTTTCACATTTTAAATCAAATGGACCCTAATTCTATAATCATAAAAAAGTAAACGGTAAATAGCAAGTAAGTCAGCATGCAAGTTTCTAGACAATTCAATTTTGTGTAAAATATTTTTTTTCCACCAATTTTTCACATTTTAAATCAAATGGACCCTAATTCTATAATCATAAAAAAGTAAACGGTAAATAGCAAGTAAGTCAGCATGCAAATTTTAGCATGCAAGTCAAATAGCAAGTCCACGTTGTACTTTCTGACTTTACACTGCAAATGTTAGGTCCTACAAGTTTGAATAACAAGTATAGAGATTATATAAATGTCAACAAATAATTAAACTAACCGGTCTATAATGGAGTGCTCGATGTGTTAAACTAACCGGTCTATAATGGAGTGCTCGATGTGTAATAATCGGGCCATGTCCACTCTTTATTATTCTTCTATTTAACAATATAAATAGCAATCCAACTTTCCACATTTATCACCAACAAACAGTTTTATCAATCTTTTTTTCATTCTCTCATCAATTTTCGTATTATTCCATACTTGAAATCATCATGGGTGCCATTACTTATGATATGGAGAACACTTCATCAATCCCTGCCGGAAAGTTGTTCAAGGCCTTTCTCCTCGACTCTGACAACCTCATCCCCAAGATCCTGCCTCATGCTTTCAAAAGTGTCGAAATCCTCGAGGGAGATGGTGGAGCTGGAACCATCAAGCTTATCACTTTCTGGGAAGGCAGCCAGTTTAAGAGTATCAAGCACCGTGTTGATAGTATTGACAAAGAAAATTTGACATACAGCTATAGCATCATTGAAGGGGATGCTCTGATGGACATTCTTGAGTCAATCACTTACCATATCAAAATTGTCCCCACTGCTGATGGAGGATCTATCTGCAAGAAAAGGAGCATTTACAACACCAAGGGTGAAGCCCAGATTACCGAGGAGAAAATTAAGGAAGGTAAAGAAAAGGCCACATGGATTTTCAAGGCTGTTGAGGCTTATCTCCAAGCCAATCCTGATGCCTACAATTAAATATGTTGCCGAAATTTAAACTTTGCCTAAAATTTTATAGTTGAGCGATTCATATTTCCTAGAAATGTTGCATTTGCATTTTTCACTGAATAAGATTAGTGTTTGAAACGCTTCAAAGTACTATTGGTCGAATTCATATTTAAATAATCAATGTAAGAGGATTTATTTCATTTTACCTGTGTGATGATTGCTTCAGCTTATGGAGCCATAATTTTTAATCTACCCCGAGTGTTACATCGTCACTGCAAACAAACCAAACCGAATGAGTCTATTCATCCTTAAAATCTGGAGAGAAGACCAAGAAACTTTCATCATTTAAGGCCACAATATTTGATTATTTCTGATGTATCGAAACAGAGATTGACAAAACTGAACAAGTTCATCCATCACAAGTGTACCCCATAATAAAGAAAAAGATAATTTTATGAAAATACGTGTAGGGTTTTTATTAGAAAAAGCTTACAAAATAGATTGGTATGTTTTAAAGGGTACACAAATTCTCTGTTTACAAATATAAAATGAAACTGTTCCGTTAAACCAAAAGTCAATGGGAACAAGATGAATAGCAGTGAGAAAAATAGGAAATAATTACTTGTGAAATCGGAAAAACAAGCTGAACTCAATCTTTTTGCAAATTTGTAGCTTTAACAGCTGGTTGGAAACTGTTTAATTAAATTGCCAGATTTTTTTTATTTTTTATTTTTTTAAGCAAAGCACCAATGCAAGATTATTGAGTTTTTAGGTTCCACCAAGAAATGGAGGTTAGGATTCCCCAACTATTTAATAAATCGAACTCACAAGAAGTAAAAGGAGGGGACATAGACCTCACCTCCGAAAATAAAAGAGTGCAACATATGAGGAGGTGATATAAATGGGAGAGTTTTACTTCTCACACAAAGACAAAACATGTAAAAGTCTCTAATGACCCCTAAAGTTAGGAAGGCCATGTCTATCTATCTGAACTAGAGCACGTATCTGGCGAGAAAGTTCAAGAGGTCCATAATCTGGTAATGGCGATGGTCCCAACCCTCAGAAGCAAGTAAGTCGGCAACCTGGTTCCCTTCTTAGTAGATGTGGGATACTGAATATCGATCAAAAGAGGTGGTGTCTGATGTGTCCAAAAATATCCTGGATAGCCCATGGTCCTCCATCCCGAATGATGTAATGAACGGCCAACACCGAGTCTGTTTCCACCCAAGGATCTAAGAACCCAAACTGTCTGGCAAGTAAGATCCCCTCCAAAACAGCATCTATGCAGGTTTTTGTAAAAATGATCCAGCCTAATGATGCCATTACTATACAAGGTTCCAGCATTCTGTTACTTGAGTTATTTTCCAGGGAAATAATGTTGGAGAGATCCATCAAGGAGGCTTCATTCTTCTTACCTGTCCTCATAAATGAAGTCAGGTTGGAAAACTCATCCGTCCATTAGAGCATTCAACTTATACACACATAACTTACCCCGCTATAAGTGTGTGATCAGCAGTCCCTATGCTGGATCCTGTATGGGGCTGGACACAATAGGCCGGCTAAGAGATTAAATTGTTATTTGAATTTAGTAGTCAACCACAATATAATCATGAGATTGAGTCATTCAACTACCTTTGTTAGCCATACAATTTACATTAGGCCAAGAGAGGTCCATTGCCTTCTACAACCAAAAGCTTTCTTTTGTATTACACTTCCACTGACTCATGAAGGCTGGACCATGACTTCCCTATAGAGATACTGATACTCATCAATACACATTCTACTGTATTCCAGAAAATAGATCATTTTCCACAGAGAAAAAGTCCAAGCAATAGCTGCTTCAATATTAGCTACATGCCTTCTATAGAATCAGAGAATGAAGTAAAATCTGATTTCAAATGTTCTATCTCCATCTCCATATATATCAAGTTTATAACATGGGAGATGCACTTAAACTCAGGATGTGTTTTGTCTCCTGCAAGAAATAGTTGGCCACCATCGTTTGACTCAATCCAACTACAGCCAGGCTGCTTTTTAACTCCATTCTCTTTCATGCGAACCCATATCTTTTCTGCCTCATCTTTCCTCCCACTAGCCAAGTATATTTCAGCTAGAATCATATACACACCAGAGTTAGAAGGCTCTAATTCCAGAATCTTATTCCCTGCAATCTCACCTATAGTGAAGTTATTGTGCATTCTACATGCTCCAAACAATGCTCCCCAAACACTTGCTGGAACTTCTAATCCTAATACGTGCATCTGATCCAAAATATTAATTGCCTCATTTATAAGTCCAAATCTACCCAACAGATCAACAATACAAGTATAGTGCTCAGTCGTTGAGTGAAGAAAATACTCATTTTGCATAATATTAAAGTAATATTTACCATGTTCAACAAGGCCCGCATGGCCACATGCAGAAAGGACACCTACAAAAGTTATTTGATTAGGCTTCACATTTGATAATCTCATTTTCTCAAACATATCTATAGCTTGTTCAGCATGCCCATGGTGAGCTAATCCACATATTACAGAATTCCAAGAAATAACATCATGGCTGGTCATGGAATAAAATTCAAGTAATGCAGAGTCCATATTTCCACATCTAAAATACATGGTCACCAATGCATTACTAACAGAGATAAAGCAATCAATCCCCACCTTAATTACTTCTGCATGAATTTCTTTCCCAAGGTTTAAGGACGAGAGGTTTGAACATATGGTAAGAAAACTTGTAAATGTAGCTTCATCCTGGCACATACCATCTTCTTTCATTTTGATGAACAATTTTATACTGTCCTCACTACGATCATTTTCTCCCAATCCAAATATAGTGGCATTCCATACAGTTGTGTCACGAACAGGCATCCGTTCAAAAACTTTCAAGGCATTGTCAACTTTTCCATTATTAAAGTATCCAATCATCACATTCGTCAATGACGCTATATTACTAAATGAGTTTTTCTCTAGCAGGGCGTGAGCTTCTTTCAACAAGCCATTCCTCACCAATCCCAACAAGATTAAATTCCATAATCTTTCGCATTTTTGAGGCATTTCATTGAAAAGTTTCATGGCATCATTGATCCTACAAACACTAACAAACCCACCTATCATTTCATTCCATGAGTCCCCATCTTTTTCAGGCATCTTGTGAAACAAGACTTCCGCAATCTCAACAAATCCAGTTTGCACATAACCACTGATCATTGTATTCCAAGCTTGAACATCCTTTATAGGCATATTATCAAAACATTCCCTTGCTTCTACAATTCGACCATCACCCAAATACCCCTTCATCATAATAGTCCCGGATGCAACATCCCGCGTTCTCATTCCCCTAAACATTTGCTCAGCCTTACCAAACTCCTTAACCTTCACCAGTCCTGCAATAACCAAATTCCACGAAACAACATCTTTCATAGGCATCCCATTAAATATTCTCACTGCATCATCCATCAAATCATTATCAATGTATCCAGAAATCATGGAATTCCAAGTGACAACATCTCTGCAATCCATACAGTCAAAAATCTCTTCAGCCCCTTTAACATCCCTATATTGCATTAACCCACAGATCATAGTATTATACGAGAAAATATCACGAACCGGCATTTGAATATACAAATCCATAGCTTGTTCAAAAAACCCATTTTGAAAATATCCTCTTATCATAGCATTATATGTGACTGTATTTCTTTGGGGCATTTCATAGAACAGTTTCTGGGCTTCAGACACCAGGCCATCTTTCATTAAATTTGAGAGCTTCGAGTTGAATGGTTTTACGCTGGGAAGCGTTTTCAATGTGCGAATTTTCAAGAAACGTTTCAAAGAGACAGATTGAGTAAGTTTGAAGGCTTGAATGAACTTACAGTTGAAACCCATACCCCATTTACGTCGGAGGGAGGCTTTTGAAATGAAGAAAAATAATTGGACCATTACATGTCAAAGAAAATCGGACGATTTTATGCTAAAAATGATAATTTATTTAGATCTCTTTGCAGTCTTGCTGCATTTTAAATTTTTAATTATACTCTTTATTCCTCGTTGCGATGATGTTTACCCACTACTCCATCAAATAATTATTATTTGCAAAAAATAGGAGCAGAAATAAATTAAAGCCAATTTGATTTAGCTAAAAAAAATTAAATTAAAATCAAAAATTAATTTTAATTACCCACATATGGTAAAATTAACAATTTTTATCAACATATCAATCATACATTTTATCAACCTATCAAAATCTACTAAAATTTTAATTTTTAACAAAATAAGATAGACTAAAATAACCCAACAATTTAGCCCTTGTTTGAGCCCCATTTTGGGGAAAATGCATTTTAGAATAATGATTTTGAAAAAATGTGTGATTAAAAAATAAGGAAAATTTTTCAATTTACGTATTAAATTATTTTATTGAAAAATGTGTAGTTGAAAATAAATTTTGAGAAAAATGTGGTTCAAACAAGCCCTTAAATTCAACTTGTTGATTTGAAAGTAAAAGTAGTCTTAGTGCATGTTTGATAGCCCATTATTTTCTATGGAAAATGGAATTGAAATTTCAATTCCTATTTTTGACACGTTTGATGGCCAAAATTTTCTATGGAAAATGTTTTCCTCTTACCCACCACGTGTCCCATTTTTTCATGATTTTGTAGAATTGGTTTTCCCACCAAAGTGGTGGGAAAATGGAATTTTTTTTTTTTTTTGCTATGAAAACAAATTTTATGGACAACTGTAAAAAATAAAGTCAAACGAACATAAAAAATTCAAAATTTTAACACTTTTCATATAGAAAATTATACCAATCAAACACAATTAATTAACAATTCCCAGGAAAACAATTCTAAACAATTCGGGTCCGTTTGATTGCGAAGGTGGAAAATGGGTGAAAAGAAAATGAATTCCAGGGAATTGAATTACCTAGAAATTGTTTTACTGGGAATTGTAATTAATTGTGTTTGATTGGTATAATTTTCCACCTGGAAAATGTTGAAAGTTTGGTGTCTGTTTGACTTCATTTTTTATAGAAATTGTCCATTAAAGTGATAATTTTTTCTACCACTGAGTCTAGAATTTGTTCCAATTACCAAAAAGTAAAAAAAAAAAAATTTTTTTTAAACAATTAGAAAAAAAATAATATTCGTTTGACTTTGTTTTGTATAGAAATTGTCAACAAAAGTGAAAATTCTTTTTGCAATAGTTGATAGAATTTGTTGCCATTACTTAAAAAAAAAAGGTGGAAAATATTTTCCCACCTAATAGGTGGGAAAACAAAATCAAGCTTTTGTGCATCAAATGATTGTACCTAGAAAATAGGTGGAAAATGAATTCCCTGGAAAATAAGACGCATCAAACGGCTGAAAAGTGGAAAAATGGAAAACGATTTCCATTTTCCATGGAATTGGTGGCGTATCAAACGCACCCCAATTTCTTTGAATTCTTTTTTTTTTTTTCACCCAAATTCCACTCTTACAATTAAACGGACATTAGAGAGAAAGTAGAGGTGCAAGAAATGATATATATTTGTCTTGTTACTTTTCCTAACAAGTTTTAAAGAGACCATTTACAAGACATGTAACACTTTGATGATAAAATTGACGAGTAAAGATCCTATATATCAAATATGAAAGGTCCAAGATCTAAATGCCCGAAAAATCATAAAGATCGAAAATCTATAAACCCAAAAAAAATTGATTCGAAATCGAAATGCAAGCTATAGTTAAATTTTCATCTATGATTAAACTGCAGATGTGGCCAAGAATGCACCAAAAGCCCCAAAAGTGAATAATAATAATAATAAAGCCTATGGGCTATGTTCCACTTGAAAACCAGAAACTGAAAACCGAAACCTTATCCCCCATATATCTCTTCCAATCTCATTGGACTAAATTCTCCCACATCAGCACAAACAATCCCATAGCCCCATACTTCATTCCATTGCCTTTTCTTGCATAAGATCTGATCATCTAACATCCCCATAGTTGACAGTACCACCCCATAACCACCATTGAAATGGCTGCCACCGCTGCTGCGGCTGTGGCCGCCTCGTTTTCGACCTACATGCAAAGCCTGAAATGTTTAACCTCCTCAAAAAGTTGGCCTTGTTATCATCTTGTAAAAGTATCATCTAATAAAATTTTACAACCTGCATCAATAGCTCACTCTCTTTGGATCGAGTTGAATCCCCTTGGTGCTACATGTGGCAAGTCGAGGGTGCCTCGATTAACGGCTGCTGTAGCGCAAGAAGAGGCGGTCGAGGCAGCTCCAGTGGAGGAGGAGAAGACTGGAAATGAAGAGACAAATGAAGGAGAGGCTGCTGAGAGTGATACTGCGAACACTAAGCTTTACTTTGGAAATTTGCCTTATCTTTGTGATAGTGCTCAACTTGCTGGAATTATTCAAGAATGTGCTAGTCCAGAGCTGGTTGAGGTTGGTAAATTCACTTTCATGTAGCAAAATAAGCATTCACAATATACAAAAATTTGAAAATATTTGATCATGAAAATTGAACAAGATGAATGCTGACAGCAATTTGATTCATTAAATTCCTACTGTAAGGTTGAAGCCTTTCAGTTACATAACAATTTTCCCTTCGTAATATGAAAAATTGAGAGGGAGGCTGAATATGAGCTCCTGATATTCCATTGTTATTTGATAATTTCAACATTTGGTGCACTTAAATCCTATCAATATTAATACTAGGCAATCAACTTATCGAAAAGAAATTGCAAGAAATGAAGTCTCCTGAACTATCACAACTGAGGGAAATGCAGCCATAACATTTTTTAAGGTTGTCAAATTCCGAAGCCAGTGACTTCTTTCCCCTTTATAGCTGCTACGATTTTAGATCTCATGCCTCATTGCTAAATGTTGTTGTGCAATTTCACATCATATGTTTATGTTGATTAATTCTATTTAGCATAATTAGTGTTTAACACCAATCCAAGTGTAGCACTGGTGGCATTAAATGAAAGGTTTAATTAAATTAATCATGTAATTTCATCTTTAATTGAACCTATCACATCATGCCACATAGATTGGTGCTCTAGCACCACTAGTGTTAGATAGCATTATTTGTTTATGTTTGCAATCACCAAAATATTCAATGCTTTTGTTTTTTCAATTTTACATGAGAAGAAGATGATTAAGTAGTACTTTTGCCATGTTGTCTATGACTATGTTCTATTTCTTCACGAATTAGGGTAATGTCATTGGTCGCTAATGCATGCAAGTTTTTTAGGTTCTCTACGATAGGGATACTGGAAAAAGCAGAGGATTTGCATTTGTGACCATGAGCACCATCGAAGATTGCCGTAAAGTCATTGAAAATCTAGATGGAAGTGTAAGAATCTTATCCAACTGTCCATATCTGCCTCAGTCTTTTAAATCTTAACACACCTTGATTATCTTTAGGAATTACCCCTTGGAAATATTTCTGATATGAACATTATTTACTTGTTTTGTTACAGGAATATGGTGGTCGAACCTTAAGGGTGAATTTCTCCGACAAGCCTAAACCAAAAGAGCCCTTGTATCCAGAAACTGATTATAAACTTTTTGTGGGAAATCTAGCCTGGTCAGTCACATCAGAAAGTTTGACACAGGCATTTCAAGAATATGGAAATGTCATTGGAGCGAGAGTTCTATATGATGGGGAAACGGGAAGGTCTCGGGGCTATGGATTCGTATGCTATGACACTAAAGCAGAGATGGACACTGCACTCCAAGCCCTCAATGGAGTGGTATAAATTCGTCTTGAAACTCATTATGCTCATATTCATCGCCAAAAAAATTTCACTAATTTGCTAAGCTAGATGTTAAATTGTATCTGCATTTCTTGACTCTTCAGGAATTAGAGGGGCGTGTAATGCGTGTTAGCCTAGCACAAGGGAAGAAACAATAAGATGACAAGAAGATTAGCGCACATTTGTTGAAGGTCTAGAGTACGATTGACTAGAGAAACGGAAAACTATATGGATCTATCTCTGCTGCAAATGCAACTAGTTGATGGAGGAATGCTTTTGATTTTGTTTTGCTGATACTCGATTTTTCTACAGAACCACTTTGTATGGAAATTTCAGGTACATGTATTCCCTTTGTTAGAGCCTAGAGGTGATCCAATTTTGTGTTGGATGTCAACATATTGTTTACTGTTTTTTTTTTTTCTCTAAGGAGGTTCATGTTCATAAGACTAATGCGATTTCAGTATAAAAACATGTGAAAAGAGAGAGGAGCAGACCAAATATAACATGGCATGTTCATCGTCGTTAAGAATCTATTTGATTTCTAGCAAGAAACCAAATAGTGGAAGGCGAGGACAGTATATAACCTGACATGTCATAGTTGCTAAGAATCTCGTTACTTTATATACTTCTATAGATTTAGAAATGAAGCGTACAAAATGGTGGAATAAGATTATGTAACTGACCTCAAATTTAAGGAGAAAAAGCACTGTTGTATTACAGCATTCCCTTTGTATGGTTCATGTATTTGAAGTCTAATCTCAAGTACATTCTTGCCATGAAATTAGTCTCACTATACAATCTAAGGATAATGAACATAATGCAGAGGTAGAATTAGGCTTGTGAAGGGATTAAATTCTGGAATAGGTATATTCAAACCACGTCCCACTAATATAACTAGGGCTCTAAGCATGTTAATTTGGCCGGTGATTAATTTATAGCACTTCTGGTTCACTCATTTTTTTAAGACGTGCAATTACTACCCATATTCACATATTCCGTAGAACCCACAACTTATAATTAATTGAATTATAATTTAAACATCAATCAAACATGCATGGATGTCCATAGTGAGTGAATGTTTCAGTTGGAGGGATTTGGATTCAAGACATATAAGTAGAAGATTTCTTCAAAAACCATATATAATAATGTGCACAAACAATATAATGTAAATTTTGATTTAGATGTCTCATCCTCCCCAACTTATTTCAAAATAGTTAATTTTGAAGATCATACTTCAAACATTTCTTTACCAAAGTCGAATAACCAAACTTTCCACTAAATTTGTGCAAAAGATAGCGGAGGTTCCATTCCTTTTCTTATGGCACAAAGTTAAGAATCCTTATTAAACAAACAGTCATGTAAGAAATGTTGCATCAAACAAATATAAATGCATTCAATTCCAAAAATAATCATCTTTATCAAAATAAATAAATATGAATGCTATTAATGGTAAAATTATAAATGTTGGAATTAATGGTAAAATTATATTATACTATTTAAATGTGTGAATTGGAAAAGTCTCCAAAGAGTTTGATCACTAGACATGACTCTTCAAATGCAAAGGATGCATATCAAAGAGTTGTTTCGAATGTGTCTGGCATTTTAATAAGGTTCGATTTAGATCATCAATTTTGAAATGATGTGATTTAATGGTCGGAATTAATTTTGCCAAAAGATGCGATCATTCAAAGAGACACGTGAAAATCTATAAATACGACCCTCTTAATTCCATTTTCTTCTCTCCAAATCAATTTCTAATTCTTTATTTCTTTAAATTCTATCAAAATAATTTCCAAGTTATTTTTGAATTTCGCCTTCAATGTTTTGTTAAACTTAAAAAGCGCATAATGTTGGAAACTATATATCCAATGCGAGGATTCAAAATCTAATAGTAAATATGGTTTACTATTAAGAGTGTAGTTATTTTGTGGAAATCTTCAATATAACTTGAGAATTGAAAGAAATTAGAACTTTCAATAAAGTTAGAAGTGTGATGGCTTCAAAGATTTTGGAAGGGTTTCCTATTTAGTGATAACCATGATTTAATCAAGATTGCTAGCTACAAATCACATGGCATAGAATGTAATATCTAATGATAAGTCTTGGCAACCGCCGTAGACATAATATTATTTGACAGTTGCTCTTAAATTAAACGACACTGGTTGTTTTATTGAAGGATAACCAAACAAATTCATTTATAAATTTGTTATCTAGAGAGAATAAGCTACACATCGATGGAAATGGGTGTAAAGCCTAAACAAATGGTCAGCTTAATGGAAACCTAACTTGGCAACTGAAGATCCCATAGACCATGTTTAGTATGAAAACTAGTCATGATTGACTCGATGAAAAGCACTTTAGATTTTTAACTCCTCCCTATTTCTGTTATGCAAATAAGTGTCGTCTACCGAAGATCGATCTGTATAAGCTATGCTTTTTTTGATGACTATAATTGTAAAAAGTACAAGTGAAGTATTGTAGGATACTCTTTATAGAACATCACTTATGTCAATGCAACCTTGGCCGATTCTATAAGAATTTTACTTAGGCAAATTCTCTAGTGTATTTGTAGAACCAAGACGGTTAAGAGCCAAAACAATGAACGCAATAGGGAACCAAAGTTTGATGTGAAAGATAGTGTTTGATTTATTGTTTAGGCTTACAATAACGGCCAACAGTTCAAAACGTTGTATTCACTGATTAGCCAGTAAGTTCGATAGATTCTTACTAGAAAATGTTCAAAGCGAAAGCTACTAATTTTTGATGCATTATATTTCAGTTGTACACTTCTTCGTCTTTCTCGTTCTAAGTCGACTTCTTCCATTCATGTGGAGGATTGTTGGAATTAACAGTTAAATTATACGATTTAAATGTGTGAATTGAAAAAGTCTCCAAAGGGTTTGACTACTAGACATAAATTTTCAAATGCGAAGGGTGCATATTGATAAGTATAGTTTTTATACTTATTTTCGACACTAAATTATGATATTTTATTGTCTTTTGAATAAAATTCTAACTAATTTATGTTAAATTGTATTTTGTAAGTGAAACTTTATGTTTAATGAAGAATTGAAGAAAAAAATGCAAAATAGTGAAAAAAAAGAAAGACAAAATTCAAAGTACAAGGACTACATTGGCATGGGCTGCTCAAATAAAATTATTTTAAGGATTAAGTTGCATTACATGAAAAGTTTTTGGGCTTAAAAAAAGAATGAATTTAATTAGGTATTGGAGTTTTATTGGACTTGGTTGAGAATTAGGATATATATATCTTTCTATCTATATATAAAAAGTGTCTATTTAACGGAATTTATTGTTTTAACGGAAAAACTAACGGAATTTCTTGATTTAACGGAAAAACTAACGGAATTTCTTGTTTTTAACGGAAAATCTTTTTTCACCACCCCATACTTTCAAAATTATAATTAAATAATAATAATAATAATAATAATAAATGAGCTTTTGATAATTCTTTCAAACTAAAATATCTTGGAGCCAACTTATTCGAATCGACTTTTTCTCGAATTTGATTTATATATCTAATTACGATTTATCCAACGAGACCAATATTCATATATTTACGATAACTCCATCAATATCTAAATATTTGATACAAATAAAATATAATTTGATAAATGTATCATTTAGTCCATAACTTTCAAAATATTAAAATATAGTATATAAAAATTGAATTATATTTTATGAAAATTTTTGGGGTATTACATTCTCACCCCCTTAAAATATTTTCGTCCTCGAAAATTTACCCGTCACTTACCAATACTAAGTCTAACACATGATATACATATAATACTTTAACGATAAAATGAATTGTATTATTACTTAAAAAGGAGTAAAGACTTAAGCCATACAAAAAGTTTAAGCATTCGTTTGTTTCTCATTAAAAACTCATAAAAATGAAAAATATGACCGTTATCCATTACATCAATCTATCAATTTTGAATTTCTATCTTTTGTGTGGGGTCCATAACGGCTATATTTTTCATTCTCATTCTACATTAATGAGAATCAAATGGAGTCTAAGTAAACTCATCTTCTTACCCCTTAACATACCTTGAATTTTCTGTTTGTGATTTTGAGTTGAAAATGACAGCGAGAAGCACTTTATTTAATTATTTATCAATTATATAAATATTACATCATTAATTATTTAATTAACCAAAAAAATTATATCTTTATTAATAACAAATTAATTTTTAAACAAAACTATTAAATATAAACTAAACAAACGTGCATTGCACGTTGCTTACACCTAATATATATATAAAGTGCCTATTAAACGGAATATGTTGGTTTAACGGAAAAACTAACGGAATTTCTTGATTTAACGGAAAAACTAACAGAATTTCTTGATTTTAACGAAAAATCTTTTTTCACCACCCCTACTTTCAAAATTATAATTAAATAATAATAATAATAATAATAAATTAGCTTTTGATAATTCCTTCAAACTAAAATATTTTGGAGCTAACTTATTCGAATCGACTTTTTCTCGAATCTGATTTATGTATCTAATTACGATTTATCCAACGAGACCAATATTCATATATTTACGATAACTTCATCAATATTTAAATATTTGACACAAATAAAATATAATTTGATAAATGTATCATTTAGTTCCTAACTTTCAAAATATTAAAATATAGTATATAAAAATTGAATTATATTTTATGAAAATTTTCGGGGTATTACATTCTCACCCCCTTAAAATATTTTCGTCCTCGAAAATTTACCCGTCACTTACCAATACTAAGTCTAACACATATATATATATATATAGCGATAAAATGAATTGTATTATTACTTAAAAAAGAGTAAAGACTTAAGTCATGTAAAAAGTTTAAGTCTCCGTTTGTTTCTCATTAAAAACCCATAAAAATAAAAAATATGACCGTTATCCATCACATTAATCTATCAATTTTGAATTTCTATCTCTTGTGTGTGGTCCAATAACGGCTATATTTTTCATTCTCATTCTATATTAATGAGAATCAAATAGAGCCTAAGTAAACTCATCTTATTACCCCTTAACATACATTGAGTTTTCTGTTTGTGATTTTGGGTTGGAAATGACAGAGAAAAACACTTTATTTAATTATTTATCAATTACATAAACATTACATCATTAATTATTTAATTAACCAAAAAATTACATCTTTATTAATAACAAATTAATTCTTAAACAAAACTATTAAATATAAATTAAGCAAACATGCATTGCACGTTGCTTGCACCTAGTACCTACATATATACACGTACAAAGGGGGGCCGGCAGCTGGAGCAAGAGAAAATAGAGGCTGAAAGTGCTGAATTATATACCTGGAAAATCGGCAACATTGAGAGAGATTATACACGGAAGAAAAAGGAGGCTGAATAGTCAAGAATTACGGTAGAACAATTGGAGAAAAACAATAGCAGAATTGATTTGGAAGAAAAAAACTGAGGCAGTCAATTGAAGCAGAAACTGAAGCAAATATATATAGATATTATATTTTCACGCATAGGGAGTCGGCTTTCTGCTGGGAAAGAAGAATGGGACAGCTTCAATTTTAGCCAAAATTAATCATGTTTAGTTGATTTTTGGTGATTTCTTTCCATTTTTCCATATTTAAATTCAATATTATGAGTGGCTAAATACTTTTATGTTGGGATTGGTGATGGAACTTAATACTTGTCAATTAATTATTGTATGTTTAATTTCAAGATTTTCATGCATTTTTAATACTTGTCAATTAATTATTGTATGTTTAATGCTTTAATTGTCTACGCAACAATTAATTGATTTAGGGAATAATATTGAGACCGAGAGGGGATATATAATTCTAGCTTGTGCAATAATTGACATAGATATTATAATAGGTCGAGAGATAATTATAATCTATGCGATCTTTGTTGAATTCCTATAGATAATGCATTTATATGTGTGTGAATTTACATAGATAGAGATATAGTAAATTCGGACATATAAATAGGATTAGTGTTGCTCGAGAGATATCAATAAGTACATCAGGTTAATTCGATCGTTGACATATATGAAAAATGGCTAAATAATTTGGACTTAAATGTATGATAAATAACATAAGTGAAATCGAAAATCTTAACTATCTAATCATATAATCTTTTCTCCAGATTTAATTTGAATTCATTATTTTATATAATAGTTCGTTATTTTGTTTATTAGAATTTTGCTTAGAAAACAAAAATTGATTTGATCATTAGTTGCTATTTTTTATTTAAATTGAAATTAAATTAGTTTAGAAATTTATAGCAAATAGTAGTCTCTGTGGGACGATATTTGGACTTAATTAATCTACTTTATTACTTGTCACGATCCGTACACTTGTAAAATTTCACGAACACGTATCAAATAGTTTTTTTTAGTGTGTGTGGCCTTTTAATAAAGTGCGATCTAGATCATTAATTTTGAAATGATGTGATCTAGTGGTTGGAATTAATTTTGCCAAAAGATGCGACCATTCAAAGATATTCATAAAAATCTATAAATAGGATTCTCCTAATTCCATTTTCTTTACTCTAAATCAATTCCTAATATATAGTTAAACGTTGGTTCGCTCGGCAAAATTAATATTGTGCTATATTAATTTTGAAAGAAGCGTTGTATCTTGAAAAACGGACGTCTATTTGATCACGTTAACACCCGTGCATGGTGCAAAATCCGTTCTAAGGAGATTTGCATTCGTATACCTCGCTTCATTTCATCTCTTCCTATTTTCTATATTTGAGTAAGTCGTGATTGATTCATTATTATATACGTACTATTGTTTCAATAAGTTGTTACTTTATTCTATTTGCGTACTCGTATTTTTTTATTAGCAGAATATAAATTATGTATCAATTTATCCAACAATCAAAAATAAAACAAACGGACAAAAAGAGAATGATCAATCATTTGGTTAAAATGTCATTTAATTTAATATAAATCCATTAGTTATGTAATGCAAAAATAATCCGTTTCCAAAGAGATCCTCCTACGTTTATATATAAACACTGATCTATTACGAATGCAAATGAAAAAACTTCAAACTATGAATTTTTTACACAATTCGTTGAGATAAACTAATAAAGGGGTTATAATCGAAAATGGATTTGCCAAGTTGAGACAACTGTTATTAACCAGTCAAGTAATTATCCCTAATCGAGGACAAATGATGTTTCAAATAGTGAATTTTTGGAGAACATATAGTTAAAAAGGAAGGAAAAGTTTACATGCGTTTTATTATTTGAATGTATATAGTTAAAAATATGTATGAGAAATAAACATTTTTGTTTTAATGAGAGTCGAACTGGAGCTAAGTTAACACAGAATGCTCAAGTCCAAGGCAATTTTGATCATTTACTCAAAACGGAAAATATGTTATTAATGACCTACACAAGAGATAGAAAATTTGAAATTTAAATATTGATGTGATGGATAACGACACAACGGTCATTTTTTTCATTTTAATGAGATAATAATGTAGATCAAATGGGGGCTAAATATGTAAGAGCATGAAAAAAAAAAAAAAAAAAAAAAAAACCTCTAAATACAAGATCCTTTTTTTTTTTTTTTTGAAGAATTAATAATTAAAAATAAGTTTCAAGAGATTGTTTATTTCAACTTTTGAAAATAGAGGATGTTTTTTGCTTTTTAAATTTGAAAAGTCAAACCCACATTATAATAAATACATCTAATTGAGCCCCATTTTTTTTTTCTTTTTAAGAAAATGTATTTTAGAATAGTATTTTAATGAAAAAAATTGTGGTTAAAAAAAGTTTTAAATTTTGCATGCAACATTATTTTATTAAAAAATGTGTGATTAAAATTAAGAGAAAAATGTATCTTAAAAATAATGAGAATTAAACAAAGACTTAATGCGTTACTTTATTCCAATTATAATTAAATTGATTGGTTGTTAACAAATAAAAAATTATGTAATGAAAAAGAGAAAAAACTCAATAAATATTTATTAAAAAATTAAAATTAAAAATTAAAATAGAGAGTATTGATGAAATATTTAAAAATTTAATGCTAAACTTTTATTTTAATATTTTTATTATTTTATTATCAAAATATTACAAAATCCTCGATATTATATACACTTCATCACAATATAGTTACACTGGACGCCGAAAAACATCATCACCTACGTACGCACACCTCAAAACCAGTGGTCTTTAAGTCGAGACGGAATCCGCACACAAAACCCATAAATAAAATTCCACAGTGATAGTGTACACACAGTCGCGTCGCAATTACGTCTAACTTTCTTCCTTTGATATTGATTTTACAAGTAGTACTGGAGGTGTGTTTGCTATTTTAGATGTGGACTAATGTGAAAATGGTGAAACTGAATCTGGGTTTAGATTGATTTCTTTTATTTTTTCTGTAGATCTTGGATTTTACGTTTCCAGATCTGGCTTCTGTCTGATAAATTTGAGTTTTTTTCCCTTTGGGTTTTGTTTTTAGTTTTTACGCTACCTTCAATGGCTACGGCTTTTCATCTGCCTGTCACTGCTGCCCAGGTAATTTTCGCAATTTCTAGACCTGTAAACGAATACGTATAGCTGCTTTGGGGGTCTTGCATATGTATCTATGTGTATGTGAAACTGTATCGGTTTTTTATTTGTCCAGAGTATGTTGTGATGTGTTGATGGCTTTAAAGGGTACATTTTTATGTTGATGTATTTATTACGTGTATGCATATATACATATATACGTATTCAATACATGTTAATGTATATGTTTGTACTTGGAATATGGCTAGGGACACCGCCTGAGCATATCTGAGTAATTGCACCATAGGACATAAGAATCTGTGTAGTCTGAAATGCATTGTGGTAATGTATGTACATAGAGATGCTGTATATACAGGTGAACACGGACTATTTGTATGTGTGTGTGTATGTTTGTTGGTATATAAATATATTGATGATTATACCTCAAAGAGTCATTGATGGAATTTATTTACGGACTAAAGTAGATAGCGAGAGGAAATGAAAAATTCATTCTTTGAAAACTCTCCTAAACAAGATCTCCCTTTATTAATCTATCAATTCTTAATAACAAAATGCCAATCTTGTTTAAACATAAAAGAATTCTTGTTCTGAACCAGTACTCACACTCTTCAACAACGATGATGGAGCAGTTTTTAATATTTCTCATAGACCCATTCATTCTCAATCTGAGCCTTCTAAAGAAATTGAAGAGGAATAGAGAAAAGATGAAGGAATACGTATGTCCCTGTTAACCGGCAATGAGCCATTTTTGGAGAGGAGTGAATGTGAGTAATTGACTTATGAAGTTGGACTTGGGAGTTTCTATAGAAATACAGAAGAATGACCAGAGATAGAGAAGAAAGTAAAGGAGAAGAAGAATAAAATTGTTATGCATACCCTAGTTCATGTCTTTTTGATTCTCTTAAGTGGAAGAGCACGGTCCAGTTGACCCTATGATTTCTTTTGTTGGGTGCAAGGATAACTCGACAGTGTCTTATGAACTTGGAATCTACTCCACAGGGTTGAGTTATCCTCCCTGATGACTGAAAAATGTTTTGTTTTATAGCCAATGTGCAGGTATGTTTGTATTAAATAACTAACGTAAACCCAAAATTTGTTTAGTGATGAAACATGTGAATCTGCAGATGGCTTTTCTCTTATCTCACTATGGATATTGTTGAGTAACACTATTTGTAGATTATGTTGTCTTAAAACTTGGGAACAGGATTAATCGTGATCCCATATGAAAACTCAGTCAGAGCATATCTTTTATGGAAAAGGTCTTTTTAGGGGTATAATATATCATTAGTTATTATGGAGAAGCCTTTTGAATTAGGCCATTATTCATTCTACCCTCAAATTAAGTCTAATTCGCCAATGTATCACACTACACATATCCAGATCATTTTTTTAATGCCTGTTTCTATTTTCATTAGAATGAGTCTACTGCCTGAGTTTATAATATTGCTAAAGCAAACGTAAAAATTGTGATGCCTGTGGTACACTAGCTTGTCACTTTAACTGATTTCATATGATAATTTTGTTTGTGTACTTCTCATTATATACACAGAATATGTACATTTATATGCATTACTTCTGGTTTTATGCATTTTCTGCATCTACATTTTTTCATCTCTTGCTACAATAACAAAACTGCCACTGAATTATTTATGGACTTTCTGTTTGTGTAAGCATGTATTAGTGAGCGCAATTGGGGGTTGTTTGTTCTTAATTTTCATTGTTTTGTTTAGATGGGGACATACTTTGTTGGGCAGTATTACCAGCTACTACAGAATCAGCCAGATTTTGTGCACCAATTTTACAGTGATGCCAGCACCATGCTTCGGATTGATAGCAACACCAGAGAGACAGCAACTGCTATGCTGGTATTTTATGTGAAATCACTTGTTTATGATGGATGGGGTTCATTGTGAATTGAAGTTTATATTTAATACTAAACAGATATGCATAAAAAGTGGTATGAGATATCTTCTAGCCTACTATTATTGTAATAAAGGAGAAATTAAAATTTGTCACTGATTGCGTTGTGTGTTGTATCAGATGTGGCTTTGGAATAGATTGTTGATTTTTATCCAGTCATATAATGATGGGAACAACAATTTATTTATTATGTGTATGAGCACGACACTTGTCTCTTTCTCCTCTAACCACTTGTGTGTTCAGTTTTGGTTTTTAACTACTAGTACTGACCAACGAATGAATATTATGAACTTTGAAACCAGTGGTTAGATGTTGGAAGCTGTGAACATGATCATCTTTGGTTCTCTGATCTGCTGGTTGCAATCGTACCTTAGAAGTTTGTAGTTTTCTTTGTCAAAGTTGTAATAATGAAAGCAGTGCATCGCTTCTCTTTTCAGTTACTTCTCATTAAATGCTTAATCCTGGGTCACAGCACCTAGACCTTTTTTTGTTCTGTTTGTGTATCATTTCATTGATTTCCCTTTTGATGATATGCATGTTTTGAATTCTCCTTTGCAGCAAATCCATCAACTTATTATGTCGCTTGACTATACGGGTATCGAAATTAAGACTGCACATTCTTTAGAATCTTGGAATGGTGGTGTTCTAGTGATGGTTTCGGGTTCTGTGTATATAAAGGATTTCAATGGGAGGAGGAAGTTTGTACAAACATTCTTTCTTGCACCTCAGGAGAAAGGCGGCCACTTTGTTCTCAATGATATCTTTCACTATGTTGAGGAAGAACAGATTCTGCAGCATCCGATAGGATATCTACCTCAGAGCAATCTTGATCCCAAACTCAATCCTTCAACTGCAATTCGGGACCAAGGTTATTTTGTTACCCGTATTAGCAGAGAATTGATTTCAGTAGCAGTAATTGTTGATTCTCGTATGTAGTAATAACTTAGGAAGAATCTCATTTAAGTTACCTAGTGGACTTATTCAAGCACGTAAATTGTTGCAAGTAAAAGTGATATTAGCATCCGAAGTTTTTAGAATAATAAAATTAGAATAGTACTAAATTCGTAAAACATTGTAGAATTGATTTCTTTTGCTTTCAGAAACTACACCAAATACTATAATGCAGAAGAAAGATGAACAAGACAGTCATTTTTTGGATGGAGGCAGCACAATTTAAAACTAAAATGTCCTTCAATTGTAACATGACATCAAGATCTGGAGCACAACGTGTGATATCAATTTTTCATTCATCAGAGGAATGATCCATCTCTGAATGAGTTAACAGTGCTACTATCTGTGTCTAGTTCACTGCATCTTCATGACTTAATTCACACGTAGGTATTGCAGAAGGTACTTTCTCTGATTTTTGGATTTCAACAACTGCTTTGCAGTACCCAATTACATGCTGGGTGGAGACATCCAACCTAGGGAGTTAATGGCTCCAGCTAATATTGAAGAGAATGGTCCAGTCAATAGCTATACCTATCCAGAGGAACAGCTTCATCAAGTCCCTGAAACTGAAAAGATCCTTGAAGATAATTTTGCAGGGCAGTCGAATGGTTCGCTTCACGGTACTATTAATTCTGTACCTGATCGTTTGGCCTCCCCTATTGAGGAACCTCTTGTGGAGCCCCAAAAGCATACTTATGCCTCTATTGTATGTGATTACATGATTACATCTAAACCTTGCAATGTCATGCCAATAGTTGCCCGTATGTTTTCAAACTAATTATGAGTTACATTATGATTGGAAGTTACAGGTTGCTAAAGGGCAATCTCCTCCAGCTGTGCCATCTCAGTTTTCTTTTAACAAGCCTACTCCTTCCGAGAGGCTGCATGTACCTGAACCTTTGACTCAGCCGCCAGCTGCATCACCAAGCCCAGCTGAAAGGTCTGGGATGGACACAGTGGACGAAGCATCAGCCATGGAAGATGATGGTAACTATCTCCTATTTTTCTATTTGTTATCCACATTTCCGTGCCTTTTTTAATAATTGTCTATATATTGATTGTCATATAAAGCTTTGCAAATTTGGGAATATGGACTAATTTGTCGATATTGATAAAAATTCATGGGATCTTGCACAAAATTGTGGAAATTGATGACTAGTGTTGGAGGTTCTTTGGGAAACTTTGTCAAGCACTCACATGACGTAAACCAATTATGTAAGAGCTTGCTCTCAAATACAGCTAAACACAGTCAAATATGCACGTACATATACAACTTAAGTTATTGTACATAGTTGTAGTCTAAAATCACATTACAACCAGTCAAATCTCCTCTTGAACATTAAAATTTATACAAGATTAAATCATCCAGTATACTACAATACTTTAGCAATGAAATTTTACACATAAATTTTCTCATTGTTACCTGTATGACCATGGAATACTAGACCAGTCAAAATTATCATGATGCCGGAGGACGCAATCTGACCATGTCTTGACATAACAAGGATCCTATGCCCTATGGGTATAATAGGATTCACGCACTTCCATGTTTTCATGATTTTTGCACTTTCAAGTGCAGAGGATTTCTTGGAATATTAAATATTTTGTGTAACAATGCCAAAGTATGATCAATATTTAGGATGGTTGTATATTTTTCAAGAAGTGGAGATATCCACAAAAAAGTGGATATTTGTATATTTGCCAAAGTATGATCAATATTTAGGGGTTGTTTGATGATTGAGATATGCATTTTTTATTTTCATAACTAGGATCAGAAATACCAATAGACACGTCAATTGTACCGTGGATATTGTAACGGCCCCGACCTATGCTCAATCCGTTAACTCATACAGACTATTCACTTTAGGAGAATTTGTGCTCATTTTATCTCTCACAAATTTATATCGTATTCGTTATGAATCGAACCCATGACCACTGCTTTACGATAGACTTAAGTTGAATCTCAATACCAATTGTGATGCTACGGGGCTTAAATTCCCAGTTGTCACTAAAACACATCCTAAAATATTTGAAGTAATATAAAAGTATAATTATATGGAATTATCAACACAACCAAAGACGAATAATTAAAACCATTCATAATAATAAACTAATCTTTAAAAAAAATTGCATTTTCTATAAGTTTAATTTAAAGAGAAAAAGATGTTTAAATGAAGTAACTTAAAGAAAACCAAAAATAAATTCTATAGTAATTATTAAATCTTGCCGTTGCAAGCCATCTCTACGTCGACCACCTCAAACCTCTAATTTCCTATAAGGGGTGAAAAGAGGGGATGACATAATACTGAAAAGTATATCGATAATCTATATCACGTTTAAAATCAACATACTAACACTTGAAGATCGGTAGAAAAGTTTGAGTATGATTTGGCCCTTGGACAGAATAAGGCCCCTTAAATGACTTTTTAAATAACAAAACACTACTTTAATGTACGTGTCTTGTGTGTCAGAGAGAGAAAAAGATAGATAAGGAGAGAGGGACGCATGAGTGAGATGGGGGTGTGGTGTTTCTTTTCTCCACATATAAATTTTCACTAGTTTCTAGAGTTTTACGATTGGTTAAATGCCTTCTAGGAAACCTTAAAAATTTCCTTGGGCAATATTCCACAAACACAACTACTTTCCTTCAAGCACACACGTGATTCCATGTTTTCACCCCGAAAGTGTACTTAGTTTATACTAACCTTAACAACAATTATTTCCACTATATACTAGTAAATATACTTATTTATATATCCTAATTTGTACTAATAAACGTACTTTATTTACATATTAACATGTATACACATACAAAATACATTATACATATACCATAATTACCTGAATCAGTCAACACTGTTCCTAAAATATATACAATATAAAAATAATTCCTTTTTTCTACTTAGACAAGAAAATTCGGGTACTGTAGACATGGCCTGATGCTGAAATTTCGGAAATTGCAAATAGGTCACTAAACTTTCAAATCCTTACAGTTAAGTCCTAAATTAAAATTAACAGCTAGTCATCGTGGTATGGGTGCTATAGATATCTAAACAATAGGTGCATTGGATATATTTAGGAAACCTTATTTATAGCAAGAGAAGTTTGTTTTAAGGATGAAATATTAGTTATTGACACAATTCTACTTTCCTTCCAACATTTATCATCCATAGTTGAAGTAAAGTCGGTGTATGTGAGAAATGTGCCAACCACAATGGCTGCTTCTGAAATCGCAGAGGAATTCGAGAAATTTGGTAACCTCAAGCCTGATGGTGTGGCCATAAGAACGCGGAAGGTTTGTTCTTTTGGCATGCCCCTTTTTATGTAATCACACTTTTGCTTCATATATGGTCAACTTCTATAATCTTACACTTCAGAATTGATGCAGGATATCGATGTGTGCTATGCATTTGTTGAGTTTGAAGATATCTCTGGGGTGCAGAATGCAGTTAAGGTGTGATCCTTTATGACAATTTGTGAATAAATGCTTTTGTCAGTCGTGTATAATTGTACAAAATTTAAACAATAAACTCCTACATTCTGTCTTACTCATACGTGACATGTATTCTTTACTTGCTTGCAAGATAAACTGTCTTGGCTATGAATTTGCATGTAAGGTAGCCCCTCATTTCATTTGTTTCCTTCTAGGCATCCATGGTTCAGATTGGTGGGCACCAACTTCACATTGAAGGACGGAGACCAAATAGAATCAGCTTGACTCGGGGAGGAAGTATGTATTTATTTTTTGGATTTAAAATTCTTTAACTACAGATTTCAGCGCATTACATTTTTTTCCAAGCTACTGGGTAGTACCTACCCTTTTTTTTTGTCAATTATGACGTGCGAAGTTTTGATGATCTCTGCAAAGAAACAAATGATGAGCTAAGAATTTAGTCAGACTTCTTGATTGTAAAAAATCTGGATGAATATGCTTGTGATGACCATCAAACATAGAGTTTTCAAGTCTTTTTTCATTTTTATATTGTTGTGGACAGGAGGAAGGGGTAGAGGCAGGGTTAGCTACCAGATGGAAGGAATAAGGGGACGCTTTGGTGGCCGAGGTTTTGGGAAGGGAACCAATCAAGATGGAAATGACCGCGATTACAACAGACCAAGAGGAAATGGTTTCTATAGGCAAGCTCCTCGACAAGAAAGGTCTTTCTCTGGCTACCAAGAAGAATCAAGAAATGGGAAAAAGTCATCAGAATGAACAAACTTATCGTTTTGATGCTTAAGAGGCTGTATTCCAATGATTAATTTTCATAGATCACATTCATATTCGTAATTTCTGTTTCCAATATTATGGAAGTAACTTAATCATATATGCTGGGAGGAGTCATTGTAATAGTGGTGTTTGGGTTATCTATCAGTAATTTTTGTTACATCTACATATTAATTTATGCAAAATTGTGCTGAGGCACCTGGACCTCTTTAGGGCACATCCTTATTAAGCTAGCAAAATCATATTGGTTAACTCAACCTTGCTACATTTACATTCTCTATTACGCCTTTCATTACACTCTTCTACATGACAATGACTACCCTCTTGATTTTCAACTTATCTATAACATTACTGGATAAATTTTCTTCACAGGGGGAATGTTAACCAAGTTGTCATGGTTGATGTATATATGACATTATTCTAACTTTACCAATGCTTTGTTTAAATCTTCAAAAAATTTAGGTTATTGGAGTTTAATGGATTCTTAGCTTTTGCAGAACCTTATATTAAGAAGATGGGCTTTTTATTCAAGAGACGTATATGATTACAACTCAAGAATTGCCTTCCGACATTGCTTATTGTTATGGCAAAGACTTGGTGAAAAGAAAGAACTTTATCGACTTATAAAATTTCACGACCGTAAAATAACTTGTGACCTATAAAATTTTTTATTTGTAATCGTAAAATAATGTCTTATAAAATTTTTGATTTGTGACCGATGAATAAATTGCTATATAAATTTTTTGAATTGTGCCTGTAAAAATAGTTTTTGACGTTTCAATTTTTTATTTGTAACATATAAAAATTGTGATTTGTGACCAATTATATGATATTTGTGACCAAATTATATGGAATTGTGACTTTAATATATTTAATTAATAAAATATATGTTTAATTAATTGATTTATAAAAAATTTAAAAAAAATCCGAGATTTGAAATTTTAAAACGTATCTCTTAACTTTAAAATGAGTAAAACTAAACCTCTTAATTCTTATGAAATTTTCCACAAAAAGAAAACCTTTCGGCCCCTAAAAAGCTAGGCCTAAGGTGGATTGGGCCTCTCCTCAGGTCCAACCCTACCAATAGCCACAACAAATAATAAAAATCTTATTTTTATGAAAATATATTCTACTTTAAGTTCTTAAATTAACTCTGGACATTATGTTAATCAAGAAGTTGCTTTTTTAGGGCGTGTGAGCATAGATTCTAAGTATCAGTTGATGGAAATAACATATTCAATCCTCGTTGAGCACGACAATTGAACCCTTCTATTTTTTTTTTTTGGCAGATCTTCTCATTTTACGATTATATTTTATGCAAGTGTACAATAATAAGTTCATTGCAGACTTAAACAAGGTAGAAGAATCTTTACCTTACCTTAAGTTTCCATTGAGACATTACGTACTAATTTTCACAGTTGTGCTTATGTATTGCTTTTACCCCGCTACATATCAATTGATGACTAAGTGAGTTTTATTTCAACATTCATATATAAATTTTATTTTATTTCAAAAGATATGCATAATCTCAAAAAGTTTATTTTTATCGAATACAAAAATGAATAGTTGTCAATCAAATATAACGAACCAATTCATGTGGCAAATAACACACTTATGGGACATTTAATTTAATTTTGAATATAATATTTGTCTATAGAATTAACTATTGAATTGTAAGAAGGTTGATGTTATATGTAATGGGGATGAATATAGTGATTTTTTTAAATTTTGAAGTTGTATCAGGAATGTATTTAGAGTGTCATGAATATATAAAATTTAGAGTGTTTAAATGAATGAATTCAATAATGACAATATTGGAATGTGACATGGACGACCATAGTAATTTTTTAAAATTTTAATATTTTAGTAGGGATGAATATATGATTGTACAAATATATAAATACCGTGGATATAGATAGCCGTACCCTTTTGTAAATTTTCTCCGAGAATATCTATTGTCTGGTTAGGCACTATCATATCGTCTTAGCAAACTTTTACTAGTTCTTTACTAAAATATTTGCAAAACCCAATTCATTGGATTTCAATAGCGTCATGAATCCTTAAGGCGTAGAGAAATACATTTTATTCAAAAGTCATGTATGATTACAACACAATAAACCAAAATCAGATGTTGGTTTTTATTGTCAAACAAAGACGATTTGCCGAAAAACACGATAAAGGGAAAGATAACTTGATCGATCGACTGAAAAAGCCCCCACACGACACAAGCTTTGCATCAAACATAAGCGTCAGGATTCTGGAGGAGATAGTCTTCAACAACCTTGTACATGCCAAGGACTCTTTCTTTGCCTGCCTTGATATCCTCTTCTTTGAGCACAAAATCACCTTTAGTGTAGTAGTTTCTTGTAACCTTAGAGATAGAGCCCCCATCAGCTGATGGCTCAAACTTGACCTCATAAGTTATTTTCTCGAGCCCTTCTATCAAGGCATCACCTTCAACCAACGAGTACTTATACGTCAGTGTCTTTTCATTAAGGTCGTCAATATGATACTTCACCGAACCAAGACCACCACCTGCATGAACAATGGAGGTCAGTATACTGTATATGCAACAAGATCATGCTTTATTATCAAAATGTACTAGTACTAAAAGGTTTCCGAAAAATTTACCTTCAGCAAAGTTGATTTGCTTGATACTTCCAGTTCCTCCGTCGCCTTGGACAAATTCAATGCTTTTAATAGCTTGTGGGACGAGCTTCGGGATCAAGTTATGAGAGTCAACAATGGAAGCTTTAAAGATCCTCGATGGGGCGACTGCAGAAGTGTTCTCATCGGTGAAAGTATTAACTCCCATTTGTCTAAATGAAGTTTTGTATAACGAGTACTTGGAGGATAGTAAGAAATTAGAATGTTTCTTGATGAATACTCTCTTTGCATAGAGCAACTTGGGAGAAAATGGAGTATATATAACACAAATCAAGAATTCCTTTACTTGTCTTTTCATTCTTTTTCCCTCTTACAAATTTTTTGATCCTCAACTACCTTAACAAGGGGACAAAGGAGGGTATAAAGTGGAGGATAGCAACATATTCTGCATTTTGTCCAGCATGTTTAGATTATTCAGAATTTCTGAATAATTAATGATAATTGAGCTTATATTGTTCTATGATTCTATCTAAAGAGAAATAATCTTTTCCTAGGTGAACTTCACTGTGTTCCTTTAGGATAAATGCAACATCAATAGACAAAGGAGGGTGTAAAGTGGAGTTTTAGATGTTCAAGCCAAGTGAGTTGGTCTGACGAAAAAAAAAAAATACTGAGAAAATTAAGGATTAGTAGTTTTTAATTTTTTCCTGAGCATATTTTGTATACCCGTAGGTATATTTTGTTAATATTACTACTACTTTCCCTGAGTGGAATCAAGGCACCACAAAACCAATCTACATACGTAGCGACACAGTTGCTCGGACTCGGATACGGGTACGTATTTAAACATAGTTATTAAATTTGGCCCGGCCAGGCCCGGGTCAGCCCGAAACCCGCCAAACCTGGAAGAGTTCAGGGCTGGTTTGTACATTTTGATCGGAAAGCATATGAACCGGTTAAGAACCAATAAAACCGGCAAAAATCATCCGAACTGCCCTGGAGTCAACCGGCCCGGCCCGTACACAACAAATTTTATTAACCAACATAATACACCCTCTAATTAATCAACACACCATTCTGAATTTTGCTTATGTAAAACATCACTAAACATATATATATTAAAAGTTTTAATTTTTATCACTTATAATTTTATTTATTTATTTAGGAAAGTTTCAAACTTGATAAAATTTGTGTAATTTAATATAACATATAATAATAAGTATACACTATATATAAATGAATGAGAGAGAGAGAGAGAGAGAGATAAAATTTCACTTAAAAAAATTGTTTGGACGTACGAAGAGAGGGAGAGAAAAATACATAAAATTTTCACTTAAAAAAAAATTGTTTGGACGTACGAATCAACAATGACCCACCGGTTGAACCAGTGACCCGATGAATTATTCGGGTTGATGATCGGGTCGAGACTAATAATTATGTATTTAAGTATCGGATCTTTTATTTTTTTTAAAAATGGAGGATATGAGAATATGGCTAAAAAGAGTCCAAATTTCAGACACGGTGTACATCTTCAATTAATTTTTTTTCCCAAAAACTTCATGTAAAATTAATCAAAAATATTATTTGATTATTTCTATTTTGTCAAGTTTTGAAAAAAATACTAATTTCAAAAAATGCTATTAATTGTTCTAAAAAAATTTATGTATGTTGATTTTATAATTATCCGTCAATCATTCTGGCCAAAGAAAAATCATATAAAATTTTGTAACATTAATCATGATATTTT
The DNA here is from genome assembly GCA_019097785.1 of Fraxinus excelsior. Classification (NCBI taxonomy): domain Eukaryota; kingdom Viridiplantae; phylum Streptophyta; class Magnoliopsida; order Lamiales; family Oleaceae; genus Fraxinus; species Fraxinus excelsior. The sequence continues at coordinate 17,351,322 of CM032644.1, forward strand.
TCTAAACTAAAATGATCTTATCTAGATCAAAAGAACCAAAAGCATAATTAAAAAATAATAAACATCGTGTAATTTGCTCAACCAATAAGACTGTAAAATTCGAAGAAAATGATAAATAAACTCAACCAATAAAGCTGTAAGACTGTAAATATATTTTAACCACAATATATATATATATATATATATATATATATATATATATATATATATATATATATATATTCTAAAATCAAATTTGTAGCTTTAATTTTCAAAAGTAAGATATTTTTAGTTAGATACATTATAATTATATATGTATATAAAAATTATATTTTAAATATTAATTATACAAATTTCATTTCACAAACCCTAATCCTCTCTCTCTCTCTCTCTCTCCGTTTCTAAACCAATCGCCTCCCTTCACTATGTCTCCCTACACCAACCCTTCGCTGAAAACACAGCTCCGGCATTTAGGCGCTGCATCGAAGACGCATAACAGGCGATAGGCGCGGGCTGAAGCGCATCGTCACTGTAGATGCAACGACGAAGTAAGGTGCCACTGTTGGCACCGTCGATGAAGCTATGAGCAGCTCATCACTGCAGCTACGACGACGAAGCAAGGTGTCGCTGCTGGTAGTAGCAGCAACACCTTACTGCGGTGTTTCCGCAACACTGTTCGTCACTCGTTCGGGGATTCAAATTTGGGGATGATCGGGGATAGAAATTTAGGGGCCGTTCTCTTCGTGTTTCAATTTTGTGTTTTGTGTTTTGAATTCGTTTTGTATTTTGAATGTCTGTTTTGAAATTTCTGAAAATGCGTTCTTTTGGTCATTTTGAAAAACTGTTTCTGAAAACAGAAAACGTGAAAACGCGTTTACTTTGAAATCTTGAAAAAATGTTACTTTGCAACCCCAAGTGAGACTAACTTGCTTACCATAATCTGTGTAGATCATCAATGATATACACACAAATTCTCAAAATAAGCAAAATATGTTTAATATATCAACTCTGTTCCATTATTATTATTATTATTATTATTATTATTATTATTATTATTATTCGAATTTGATCATTACTATTTGTCTGACAATAGTTTGTATCGATTACCATTATATTATTCAGTTCTAATGCCTTTTTTTAACCAAATTTTTGTTTTTTGATTACGTAAGATCAAAAACACACATTGAAATTACGAAAGTTAAGCATTCTTCAAAGGATGCACTACACAAAACAAAATTATCCTAAAATCAACAGTAGAATTTCAAATGAGCTTAAAAGGAAGAGGCCAGGGGGTGGACCTGGGGACCTCAATTTTATCCTCAATGCGTTCGATTTTCTTCTCCTTCTTAGGCCTTGCATTTCCATACGATGGTAGGAATTGGTGACGAACCAATTGTATAGGTGGGAATAGAGTTTTCCTGCATATTCCATACCAATTTTACAGGTGGGAAAAGAGTTTTCTCACAGTAGGATTTTAGTTAGGGCATGTTGGTTTTTAGAAACAAGGAGATTGAGGAGGGAGAGATGGAGGGTTTGGGGCAGAGGACAGCGACAGAGGGGAGGATGCAGAAGAGAGAGTGGGAGTAAAAAAAATCCTCTATATTGAATTACAGTGAAATGGAATCGAACTCACGACCTGTAAGAAAACTGAGGCTCTCCCAACTAAGCTAGCACACTGTTTTTTTATTTTTAAAAAAAAGGCATTTTCCGCGTTTTTGAAGGTTTTCGTTGGTTTCAACTGAAAATGCCCAAAACAACTTTTTCATCATTTTCCATTTTGTTTGTAAAATTTAAACTCATTTTCAAAAAATTGTTTTCGAAAACGCCAAAGAGAACGCATTTTCACTTTTTGAAAAATCAAAAACAAAAAATGGCTTGAAAACGTCAAAGAGAACAACACCTTAGGGTTGAGGGGCAGTCCGTTGGTGCGATCTGGTAGCGGTGGTGTGGGGGTGATGTCTATGGTGGTGTTGACAGTGACGGGGTGGAGATGGCAATGTCTTGGGGGTGGATGGCGGTGGCGGATTTGGTGGTTGTGGTCCGTTGGTGTGATTGGTGGCGATTTTGTATCTTTTTTTGGTAGATCTGGCAGCGGTCGTGGCGATTTTGTGATCTTTTTTTGGTAGATCTGTGGGTTTGGTGTTAGTGGTGGCGGCGGCGGCATGACGGTGAGATGGTGCCGACTTGCAGGCAGCAGAGGCAATTTGTTTTGTTAATGGTGGTGGTGCGGTGCAGGCAATGGTTTGGTGGTTGCGGTGGTGTGGTGCAATGTGGTGCGGGCGCGGTTGTTTGGTGGTGATTCGGGATCAAGATTAGTGGTGGATCAGGATTGGTGGTGGGGTGTATGGTGGTCCATGTGGTGGTGGTCGTTTTTTTTATTGTTGTGGTGGTTTCGTGGCCGGGCTAACGGTGGTGGTCGTTCATTTTGGTGTCTGTGACCTAGCTATTGAACTATGCCTTTAAAATTGATAATTTGTAACTAGAAAAATAATCTCTGACCAATAAATTTGAAAACACGTGACATGTGACAAATAAATTTTTTGATCCGTGACCAATAAAATAATATGTCTTTAAAATATGGTAATCTGTGACTAAAAATATAATTCGTGACCAACCATTTTGTTATCTATGACCTAAAAATGATATAATCTGTGATCGAGAAATAATCTGTGACCAACTAATTTGAAAATTCGTGATCGTTTGACCAATAAATTTTGATTTGAGATCAATTAATTTGGAAATTTGTGATCAACGAATTAATTGTGACTTACAAAATTTTTGAACTGTGATCATAAAATAATTCGTGACGTATAAAAATTATTATTTGTGACTGGAAATAATATGCGATTTAACTAAATTGTGAATCTATGACCATATTGTATAAATTGTCTGAATCGTAGCAGTCGTTGGAATAAAATTGCGATAGAACGGTCATCGAAATATTTGTCGGAATCGGAACAGTCATCGGAACGATCATCAATAAAATAAATGAGTTGTGACCAATAAAATTTTTGATTCGTCATCGATGAATAATATGTGACTGTGACTCACAATTTATGAAGTTGTAATCGAGTTGTAACCAATAAAAATTTTAATTTTTTTTTATCGATGAATAATCAGTGACATAAGACTTTCTATTCATGATCGAAAAATAACATGTGACCTATAAGATTCTTGATTTGTGACAAAAAAAATAAGTTGTGATCAGTATGAGTTGTTAAGATCACAGGTTTGAGTTCACAAGTCACGTTCAATTTTTATAGGTCACAAATCAATATAAACGGGTTACAAATCAATATTAATAGATCACATGTATTTGTAGAGTCGCGGTTCAAAAATACAGGTTACATTTACTAGAATAGTCGTCGAAATCGAAGCAGTCACCGGAAATGTCATCGAAATAGGAGTAGTCGCTGGAACAGTCGCGCGGAATAGTTGTCGGAATCTGAGTAGTCATCGGAACGGTCGCCGGAGCAGTAGGGGTGGTGGAGGTGGGGTATTTTATATATATATATATATCCGTTATTGTTGACTTTTATTATACGGGTGAGACCCAATAACAGCCATATTTTCAATTTTAATTGGATTTTAAGTCGTACCAAACAGGCTAATAGTGTATTTATATGTCAAAATTTTGATTTTAGAAATTTGAAAGTTGTTTTCTTATTTTTGAATTAGTATATAATAAAAATAGGAGAAATGAGTTTTTTTCATGTTTTAAAGCTCGAAAGGCCCAAAACTTAGAAACAAGAAAAATGCCCAAGTCCAACACCCCACCCCACCCCCACCCCCCCTTCTTCACTATGCAACTTCTGGCTCTGCAACAAATGGCGATTCTGGCAGCAGTTCTGTGGTTCCCTACGCAACTTCTTCTTCCCTATGATCGCCTAGCTTCAAGTTTGGTTTCCATGCCTAGTCACGCTTCAGACTTTTTAGAACATGCTTTTGTGGCGCTATTTGTTTGCACAAATCAGTTAATTTTATGTAGGTTTTTTCAAAATAATAATAAAAAAAAAAACTCGCACAAAACTATGAGCATGTTTTGAGTACTTATTTTACTTGCAAGGAGAGAATACATGTACACACAGGTTTGAGGCACAAACAATTTTCGTGACGAAGACAAGACGTGAACTCAAATTTTCAGACTAATACAATTGAACCACCTCATCAAAAACGTTAGAAGTTGTAAAGATAACATATTTATTTAAATTTCGTGTTCAATCGCACTCTCATAAAAACCACTCTAAATGTAACCAAAAGTGATTTGAATTTCGATGTTCCCAAGCGACAGAGTAGGAAACTACTTTTATTTTCAGAAATTACTCTAGTGCTGATTGACCACGGGAAGCTAAGAAAAATTGACAGGCAAATAGTTACTATTCATCGTTTCTGAGAAATTGTTGGGTTATTCGCTCATTTGAGTGGAAAGTGACTATGAGCTTCCTATGCAATATCTTCCATACCGTCGTCCTCCATTTCCCAAAGAAATTTAGCATATGAGGCAAGAACATTGCTGAGAGTGATAGAAAAATAGAAAAAAGAAATGGTCAGTTAACCGTGAAAGCTCAGAGTTTACCATAATTCAAGAGCATGAGGGGATAAAAATTCTCAATAATTAATAGCCTTTTTGACGTTACAATTGCAACAAAAGTAATCAACTTATTTAATCTCTTTGATGTCATAGAAAGAAACAGATTCATCTATACCTATCGTCTGGAGTCGCTTGGACTGCTCGCTCAAAGTAGGAGACGGCCTGATCTTTGTCATGGTGAAGCTGCCACACCAAGTTAGCATACTGCGAAATTATCTCGCCGTCATTAGGATCCGCCAGTATTGCACGAGAGTAGAATTCTTCAGCTCCTATAAGATCTCCCTTGGACTGTCCAACCAAATAGCAAATTACTTGAACATTACGAAACAAACAATCAAACAAGCTTCCATGCAGAGTTTGATGATTTTGTTGGTTATTAATATTGTGCACTTTTGCCAGGGGTAGTAGATGGAAAGAAGAAAATATAGTTCATGATATTGAAACTATGAGATTAGATTGAATATTGAGGATGATTATTATTGAAAAGCCTAAGCTATGGATCTCAAGATATCATCCTGAAAGACAGTGAAACGTTTAGATGGCATAAAACATGGGATGGCTACATGAATCCTCTTGCACCATTTTTTTCTATTCAACTACTAGTAGGTCCAAAGAAATCTATTTTTTTTTCCATTCTAGGTACATTAAATTTGGTGTATTTCTCCCTCTTCAAAATATTTGACTCGTGTATTCGTATTATGTGCAGTTGTTGGTTCATATCATCCATGCATTCATCTTGACATTTTTTATTTAATAAGCTACATCAGTCATATCCAACCTCATAAATTGCACGCAGCAGTTCTCCATCATATCCAACCGCATAAATTAGATCATCAAAAAATCCTTATTCCTCTGTTGTAAAATGATCCTATATTGTGACTTCAGTATCCTCCTGTTCCTTCTCAAATAAAAGGACATTGTATGCATTCTTGTTTTACTTAACCTACAGAATTTAGATTTCAAGTACTCCTGTGATGCTCTAGCTGGTGGTCTATATGCCCACCAAGGTCTATTAAAATTATGTAATTGACAAATAACACACCAGTTGTCTATTTTGGGATTTTTTTACCCGACCTCCAGTAAGAGTTGAATAGAATTAATACGCCATTGTTGAAAATCATAATCTCCGAGTTAAGAATTCTCTTCTAATTTATGGAAGCTGGACCGTGACATAAAACCTTGTAACCATGGAGTGGTCAACTTAATAACAAGGTCAATTGAAGAATGCTAATTAACTCAAATAATATTGACAAAAAAAAAAAAACCAATTAAATCTGCTTGCTGAATATATTAACAAAGAAGGAATACAACTAAGACTCGTATGTAATAATGCCAATCATCAATAATTCATATGATGATCACACAGATGGGAACTTCAACATGTAAACAGAAAGAATACACAGTTACCTGATGTAAGAACTGAGCACACTTCCTCAAAAATAAATTATTACGAGGATTTTCGTCAACCATCCTGCGGTAATATTCCTCAACATCAGTCCCAATGCCACCATGGAAACTAGGTACATCAATTCCCAGTCCCATTGCTAGATGTAAAGGAGGGCTAGCTGGTCTATTATCTTCTTCAAAGTTTGTTCTCTGAAGGTCAATCGGCACGGTGTTTTCTTCAATCTGATGTTTATAAAGAATGTTAGTTAAACCCTCAAACTAGGTCTGACCAAAATTATTCGTAGGAAGATAAACACCTGACTCGGGTCATTAGGTGTGCAGTCTTCATCCTCGTTGTCATCTATTTCCCAAAGGAAACTAGCATATGCAGCTAGAACATTGCTGAAAGCAAGAAACATGAATCAGCCACTGAAAATTTAGTTGGGAAAAAAAAAAAAAAAAAAACAGATTACAGTGTTCCAAAGTGGGGTTTTCAGTCTAGAATCAATAAACTGGCACACATTCGAGTTTTAAACTCTACAAAGTGAGTTATTGGGTTGTTTCCCCGTACAATATAAGATACACCACAGATTATTTACCTATCTTCAGGATCTGCCTGTGCTGCTCTTTCAAAATAAGTCGAGGCTCTGTCTTGGTCACGATAAAGCTCCCACATCAATTTTGCATATTGCAGAAGCGTTTGGCCGTCTTCAGGATCTCTTAATATAGCACGGGAATAGTATTCCTCAGCTCCCAAAAAATCCCCCTTCGACTGTCAATAATGCTTTGATAGGTTATTTAGAACAACCAAATGATGGTTAAATCGTACTTCGGTGCACAGACTCAGAGGTATCTAAGTGAAACTGTGGCATCAAATTCTAACTAGCTACTAGTTAAATTATTTGTTAAATAATAAAATTGGTGACAGCTTATATCAATAAAAATCCAGAAACAAGGCAGCAAATTTAGTCAGAATGAAAAAGGAAAGAAACTAACCTGCAGAGCTTGAGCATAATTCCTCAGAAACAAAGGGTTGGAAGGATATTCCCTAATCATCCTCTTGTAGTAATTCTCGCCATCATCGCCAAAATTAAAATCTGATGGTTCAATACCTCCATCAGTACCAATACCTTCAATCCGGCCGGCCCCTGTATCATGATAAATTACATGACTCACCGACTCACCTTCAACATCAATTTTCAGATCTTTGATTCGACTCGAATTTCTCTTTCTTTCTTCTACATCTCGTTCATTATCGCCTTCCTCAATCTTCCACATTACGTTCTTTCCAAAACTAAATTCACCTTCAATACTTTTTCCAATTTTCGTGCTCTCCAATTTCCCGTCACCTGAATCTCCATTTTCCCTCGCTTCTTCGAAGTTATCCTCCGTACTATATATAGAAAAAGACGCTTCTGTGTGCAACATTGACTCGTGGTGCCTATGCAAAGATTTGTTAACCAGAGTTCTCGAGCTCCAAACTTCTTTAATATCAAACAAGGTTGAAGCTAGTTCTTCCAAATTACTATCAGACAGCTCTGCAAAAAAATTTCGTTCGAAGGCTATTGGATTTTGGTCTAAACTCAGGTAACCAAGAATTCGAAGGAGACTCGGGAGATGAATTGCAAGGAAATGAACTCAAACTATGCACACCATGAAGAATGAGACTTTGGTTATGCAGTGATCATTTATATGTAATCTATTATGACTACGAAAAAGGGCTTGAGCAACTGCCGTTAATGAGCTTCTAATTAGCATCTATGAACTGGGATCTATTTCTTGCTGGAAATTGCAGCAAGAGCCCCAAACCTTTGATTTGTTACATCAGTCATCCCTAATATTTCCAAACGTTGCAGGTGAAGCCATTCTCATCCACAATTCCATCAATTGACCAAAAATCTAACTTTGACCACATTTTTAATATTTTTAAAAAAGTAACTTTATATTTTATCACATTAAATAATTAAATTAAAAAAAGAAAAAAATACAATCATCTTCTTCTCCTCACCCCCGCCCCCACCCCACCCCCTTCCCCCACCTCAAACCCAAAATCAGTATCCAGCAACCACCATTCTCCTACGCTTAATACACCAGCCAGAAAACTGCTGGAAACCCCTGCAACCTGTGAGCTCCGAGGACTCCAAAATCAGCCCACAACTTTGACAAAGAGGACTTTATAGTGACCCAGGCCAACTCCGACTAACTGTTTATCCATGTTCTAAACATAGCCAATCTCTCTCTCTCTCTCTTTCTCCAACTCTTCCATTTCTGTCTCTTATCTAATGGATATGTCTCGAATACTCTCTCAAACCCTCCCACGGTCTTCTCTCCACCCCCACGTCCCTCACCTTTGAGGGCCTAATCAGTCGTCATCGCCACCGCTCCAACAAAACCCACAAGGCCCAACTTATCGAACTTGAAGTCGACTCGTCATATGCTTCTTCCCATATCGATTAGCTTGAGGAGGTATTCATGATAGAGATTAAGAAACACGAGGATGCTATCTAAAGTATCATCATGCATAGTGCAACATCTGATTGGCTCCCCTTTTTAGCTAGGTATTCCTATAGGGTCCCTCCTTAGAGCAGTACTATGAGACATCCACATGGTGTCGACACCATCGAGAAACAATGATTGAACCTAAGCTCTCCTCGTAGAGGTTTCCAACCGTGGGAGGTTTTGAGATGGGGAATGGGTGAAGAAGAAGAAGATTGTATTGTGGATGAAAACTGTCCAGAATGACATCACTTGCAATGTTTGGAAATGTTAGGGGTGACGGCTGCAACAAATCAAAAGCTTGGTGAAAGTTTGCTAATATTTTAAAAGTTTGAGGTTTTTAATGCAATTGTCCCTAAATAAATAGGACCAAGTTAGCAAAATTTGACTTTGATTACGGAAAATGAACCACAAGAATGTACATCTCTATCAATAACACGATTGAAATGAATTTGTCGTTATCATAGATATTTTTTCCGTATAGAAACAAATCACAATTAAGGTTCATACATCGTCAAAAGTTTCTTACATTTGAAGCGTGGCCATGTGTTTAAACTGCTTGATAAAAAAGCATTAGATTTGACCGTACAACTTGCATCAGCGCTACTCACATGCAACGAAGTAAAATAACAAGATGCTCGTGAATTTAACATTTTTCCCAACTTTTCGAGTATAATCTTGGATTTTCTTAGTTCTAACCTCTAATTGAAGATTCAATCGAGCTGAAAACGAACCCCAAACGAGTTATGAAGTAATTACAACTTTGCAAGAACAGATTATTTCTGATTTCTCAGAGATTTACATTGATAGATTCTAAAATTGACTATGGCAGGACGGCAAATGGGTGGTGCATAGGTGATATTAGGGGTTGGAAGGTTGATTATGATTAAAATATTTTTATTTATTTTAAAATTTAGATTTCACATGAAAAATATAATAATTCGGACTCATATTCTCCATCTTCACCCCAATTACCTTAAAAGGATGGGACGATGTAGTTTGGCATTCATAAACTATATTCCACATAATATACTATCTAAAAAGGTAGCTAAAAAATTAATTTCTAAACGACCATGAAAAGATGTGATTAAATTTTTACACAAGTAAGCTTTTGGGTGCTTTTCGATCCAATTTTTTGAGATTTTTTTTAATATTTATAGATGGTCGATAAGCATTAAGCCCCTATTTGAAACCCATTTTGAGGAAAAGAAAATCTTTGGAATAATGATTGATATGAGAATGTGTGGTGGAAAAATGATGAAAAGTTTTTTATTTGTGTGTAATATTATTTTATTTGGAGAATGTGTGGTTGAAATGAAAAATGAAAATAAGAATGAGAATGAGAACTTAATGAGTGTCGAACGAGGGCTAAGTTGTGAAATGTAAATATTTTTTTATTATAATAGTAGATATGAGAAAATTAGATGAAAGTAGTTGGAGAAAATAAGAAGTAAGACATTTTTTAAAAGGAAAATTAGTATTATAATGTGATTATGGTTTTTAATCTTTACAAGTAGGGTAATATTCTCAACCTGTTTAAATAGACTTAATAGCATAAAACCCCCTGGAAGATGAATTTTTTTATCAATTTGTATAGCGTTAGACACATAGATGGACATATTATTTTTGTATCTACAAACTGATTGTCTTTTTGATCAGTCAATCTAACTTGCCTATTTTGGTACTCAAAATCGTCGTTTTCAATTCTTTTAGTTAAAAAAATTTCAGGGGCTCCGCCCCCTTCCACCCCCATAATTTGCCCCCCTCTCTAAAGATTGAAATCCTGGCCACATCCCTGGTCCGGTGAGGTTCAGTATTTTGTGATAGCGGTGGTAGACGTTGTTGGAATAAAATTTTTTTGCAGTAAATAATATTTCCAGAATTGACTTGCTTAACAGTAAGAAGAGAATGTATTAATTTAAACGAGTAAGAACAGAAAGTATTAAACGAGTAAAAACAGAAAGCTAAAACAATTGTAGAATTCGAAATGAGGATGATCGAGGCGAGAACTAGGCTCTCTGTCCTTAAGACGTTTTTACCAAATCACACGGTACTTACGGTATGTGGTAAAGCGTCTCCCAAGATACAACGATCAGACACTTGCAGAAGCAGCACTTCGACTGCAAGACAACGAATCAGAACTGGTGTACTCTCCTAGACAAATGCAGAAAAGAAAAAAACGAGAATGAGACCATGTATGCAGTATGAGTTCGAGTGTTTGTTGGTGTACCGAAATGAAAGCCCGATGACCCTTTACATAGAGGATGAAGTTTGACGGTTGAGCCTCGTACAACTCCCCACTTTGAGCAGTTTCACCACTCACGCCCATTTAACTCACGGTTGAGCAGTTAAGACGTCTACTTAACTCACTGTGTTCTTCTGGTTGTTTTCATTTTTCTTCGGGGCAAAGTTTGAGTGCTTACTTTTCATGTTCTTCTTTGAACTTGATTCAGTCATGTTTGCCTTAGCTTCCATGCTTGGTCCCCCGTTTCTCCTTTCAGATTTCTTAGTATCCTCTTCGATCCTCAAACGCACAATCAACTCCTCCATGTTCATTTCCTTGCATTTGTGTTTGAGGTAATTTTTGAAATCTCTCCATGAGGGTGAGAGTTTTTCAATTACTGCTGCTACTTGGAATGACTCACTTACAGTCATTTTTTCAGCATGTAAATCATGGAGAAGTACCTGCAGTAAATAATATTTCCAGAATTGACTTGCTTAATGGTAAGAACAGAATGTATTAATTTAAACGAGTAAGAACAGAAAGTATTAAACGAGTAAAAACAGAACAGAAAGTATTAAACGAGTAAAAACAGGAAGCTAAAATAATTGCAGAATTCGGAATGAGGAGGATCGAGGTGAGAACTAGGGTCTCGTCCTTAAGACGTTTTTACCTCATCACACGGTGCTTACAGTATGTGGTAAAGCGTCTCACAAGATACAACGATCAGACACTTGCAGAAGCAGCACTTTGACTGCAAGACAACGAACCAGAACTGGTGTACTCTCCCAGACAAATGCAGAAAAGAAACAAAACGAGAATAAGACTATGTATGCAGTATGAGTTCGAGTGTTTGTTGGTGTATAGAAATAAAAGCCTGAGGACCCTTTAAATAGAGGAGGGAGTTTGACGGTTGAGTCTCGACAACTCCCCACTTTGAGAAGTTTCACCACTCACGCCCACTTAACTCACGGTTGAACAGTTAAGACGTCCACTTAACTCGCCGTTTTAATAAACTGATGAAAAGGAAGGGGATTCAGATAAAATTTAAATAAATTTTATCCAAAAAATTAATATTGACCCGGCCCAAGGCCAAGGCCAAGCCCTAACCCACGACCCGACCCGAGTTCGTGCCGAGCCGAGTCGGCTAGTCGGATGGCGGCGGCGACGGCGCGCGCGTGTGGCCTTCAGTTAGTCTAGACATTGTCTAAGACTCCCCCTCTTTCAAAAACTATTGGTACCCCTTGGGGCCCAAACTCATTTCCAAACTTGAGTTTTATTAAGTGGTTCAAGGTTGTGTTCACAAGCTATGTGGGATTGGAACAGTTCTCCAATTATTTCCCATTTATTCCTCTTATTTATTGTCCAACTTTCAACCATAATTTCTCATTCATATTGAAATAATTTTTCACAATTAAATATTCTACACTCATCTACTCAGAACGTATAATTTAATTGAACATTTATTTCGACAATTCGAACATTGGGTCCCACTTAAAATTGTGGTCAAAGTTGACCCATTTGGCACCATTTCCAACATTCGTTTCTGTTGGCAACGGTGATGTTGAATGTTCCAGTAGCTATTTTATTCTTGCCACTGTTTAGTTCTGTCCTCAGAGCAGTTGCGTTTCAACATTTTGGCTAGTATGTGCCATTGCATCATAAAATTTTATAAACGGTGACTTTAACTTTATTTAGAAATTCGAATAAGATAAACTTTTCAGTTCATAAAACTTATCCCCTTCATTCTATCAATCCCGATATCACGTGGTCATTTAATATTAAATAAATATTTTATACACATATACGCTTGGCATTTTCTCAATGACAATTAAGAAAATTAAAGAAAAAATTGTCAATCAAAAACTGCCGCTTCATCCCTGGTCAGTAACCCTATCTATTCGACTTTATTATATGTGCAATAATGTAGGTTGGAGACCGTTGCCATAATTTATATTTTCGCCATCTGATCTCAATTAGGATAATTCCAGAGCGTTGACTATTTGTAATTCGATTACTTATCTTCAACTCATCTAATTATTATTTTTAATTAAGACATTAAAAGCTTTTAAGAATGGAGAAAAAACAATGTCTTTACAGTTGGCATGTTTGTCAAATTAGTACATAACTTATAAGTCAAGATCTTTGTCACACATTTGTGTGGAGTCCATCACTACTAAAGTAAGTCATACCTTACTTATTTCTTACATTCTTAACCACGCATTCATGTAGGTCATGACTCATTCGCCAAACATGCCCTTAAACCTAATGTGGTCCGATTTATGGAATCCGATTCACGAAATTTGATGTCCAAAATCTATGTAATCCCTCTCGTATTTGTATTGACTCACTTGAGATTATAAATAGCCGTGCCAACGGAGAGACAAGAAGAATGCTAGAAGGAATGGCGAGGCGCACACGCGACGTTCAGGGAACTTCACTACTCATAATGTTATTTTTGTTCTCATTTTTAAGCGAAACCAGCAATGCAGCCTCCATCGAAAAAGATCGCTACAAGAAGTGTGTGGATTATTACCTTAAGAAAGGAACTTCGAGAGCCGCAATTGAAGCCATATGCATACCTAAATGCTTAGAACCCTATTCTTCTGATTGCGAAATGAATTGCGTACGCGATCAATGCGCCCAATTCGACTATGGTAATCAAAATTCTTTCTTTTCGTGTGTGTGTATATATATATATATATATATATATATATATATATATATGTATGTATATTTTTTTTTTTTTTTTGTGTGCCGCGAGCTTAATACCCCATGTCCATGTGATAGAAATATTTTTTTTAAGCCTATATCTCGTACAGATTCTTTCAAATTCATCTTCAATAACTAATTATTCCAATAAAATAACTTTGCACGTTGACCCATAGTTTTTTTTCTACTTTTTAATCATTTATTCTCAAAAAATATTTTTTACAAAATCTATTCGAAAAAAATCTACATCAAACATGCATTTAATTTCGCATGGTAAAAATACTTAATTCTATATTACATTATAGAACAAGTAATATATTTCTTCATTTATGATTTTTTTTTTTTTTATTAAAAGTAGGTTATTTATTGATGCTAAAATAAATAAATGGAAGTGGGACCTATAACGTGACTTTAGTCAACGAAAGAAACAATTCATTGATTTCACCACAAGTGATTGGGAATTGAAGAAAAAGAAAATGTGAACTCTACATTCATTTCATTCCTTCATGCTCTATGTTGTCATGAATTGTATGAAATAGTTTTTTGAATCGCTAATTTAGTTTATGTTAAGATTGACTGAAATTTAAGTTAGCTAGATTTGAGTAGAAATGTCAATAGACCCTATTACGTTACGTATTAAAATATACTGATAAATTCTGATCCATTTTCTATGTACTTATTTATTTATTTATTTATTAAAAATGATTTAAATTTTAAAACATAAAACAAAATATCGACTCATGTTCTATCTCCCCACCCCAATTCCCCAATAAGACAGGGTAAGACGGTGCTTAGACGAGCCATTTTACCATCCTAGATTTGAGTTCTAATTTTTCCCTAAGTAATAAATATTTGAGGATGATTCTTGCTTGGTAAAATTCATGTTCTAATAATGCTGCAGATTTGGGGAAAATGGCAACTTGTGTGAAGAATTGTGAATGTGACTTCCATGGTGTAGGGGCCCCTGCACCAAATCCGTGAAGAGGAGGTGGAGGGAAAGGACACCCTAAATTCTCCAAAAATATCCTCTCTTTTTTTATCTGATGTAACAAGGAATGGTCTTAATTAGAGGGGCTTAAAATTTGTATTAGTGGCTAATTAATTGCACAAATATATATATAAGGCTGAGTCTTATTATGATATCAAAATTCATTAAATTCAAACAAATAATTTAATGTGACTAAACAAGGACGATGATTTCAAATGTTAGCATTTCTCAAATGAGCCAACAACTCACAAGGGACGTGTTAACATTGAGCTTTTAACTAGGAGTGTCCAAAATATTTGAACCGAACCGGATCGAACCGAACCGAACGGTTCTTTATAAGTTAAAAATCCGAACGGGTACCCGAATCGAGAACCGAAAGGTTTGGATCAGGTCTCGAGTCTAGACCAAGAATCGAAGGAGACCCGAAACTAAATAATTTTTTATATTTTTTATTGAATTAATTAAATTATCTTATTTTTTCTAAATAAATTAACAAATTAATTAAACAAATAAAATCATTTCATAATTTTAAGAGGCAAAAAAAAAGAAGAAAAAAAAAATCAACTCCAGTGGGCCGAAAATATTTTATGGCCCAAGCAAAAAAACCCCAGCCCAAAAGTCCAATACAAACCCTGAAAGTTGAAACATTCAATTACCAATTTACCAATTCCAATTTAGCCCAATACATACAAACCCTCAATTTACCCTCGTCAATTCATCAATTAATTCAAATAGTTGGTAAGTATTAATATCTACTTTTTGGTATTTGTATGCGTTGAATTAATGTTATTCGACAGCTAGTTATTTTTATATTTTTGAATTTGACTACGTTAATTTGTAAATGTTACAAATAAAATGTCATTAGTTAGTCTTATGTAGTGTTGCTGTAAATGTTAAAAAAATTAATTATGGTACGGAATCGAACCGAACCGAACCGAACCCGAACGGTTCCATAATTATATTTGGACCCGACGGATCCATTTATTAAATATCCGAAAATTCTAGAATCGAGCCGAATCGAACCGAACCACGGACACCCCTACTTTTAACACTAAACCCAAGTCTTAATACATAAGATCGATATCGCAAAGAGAATTAGTTGAAGCGCTAACTAGAGATTTAGCATCCTTTTAATTAGGGGTGGGCAAAACCCAATCCAACCCGCTAAAACCGACCGATCCGACCCAACCCGACCGGATTGGATCGATTTTTTAGCTGTTTTTTGGCGGGTTTCGGGTAGTGGGTTAGGATGTCGGGTCGGGTTAGGTCGGGTTGCGGGTTAAGGAAGACAACCCGTTATAACCCAACCCGAAAAAAAAAAAAAACAAAAAACAAAAAAACCGACTGAATATAAAAGGGCAAGAAGCCCTAATTTTCACTCATCATCCTTCTTTTCTCTACCCGTCCCCACTCCCGCCGCACACTCACACACGACTACACCTACACGAGCACGACGAGCCCTAATCTTTCATCAGGCAGCGAACCAAATCAATTCAACCAATAATTTAAATCTTTCGTCTCCTCCTCCTTCTAGTTCGGTAGTTCCCATACCCTGATTACCCTCGAGTCTCGACTCCGTCCCTCGATTTTCAGTACGTGAATATTTATCCAGAAAGGCTGAAACCACTTGATTCTTCAAGTTTATGTGACTCAAAGGTAAATCTAATTATTTACAGCACCTGAATATTCGTCCAGATTGATTGTTTCAGCTATTAAATTTGTTTTTCAGTTACTACCTTCCAGGTTCTGTTTTGTTAAATTAATCTACTTAACTCAGTTTTTTTTTTCAGTTACTTCCTTCGGCTTCCAAGTTCCAATGTTGGACTGCAATTTCAGGTTTTTTGGCCGTTTGGGGATTTTGGTTCTTATGCTATAATTGAAATCTATTTGTTATGTGTTCATTTAACTATTAGATAAACATTTTCTGTTAGCTTGAGACATGATTGTCATGGTTTTAAAAGGTATGAGACATGGATATAACAAATGGTATGTTGAGCAGTTGAGGTCTTGAGGAAATAGGCATTACTTTCGAGATTAAGGAATAACCGAATGGTTCTTAAACCTTTGAAAATTAAATGGCAGAGTTGTTTATGTTGTAAAGTAATTGGGGTAGATTCAATCTATTTTTTATATAGTTATTTCTGTAATTTCCCTTTAAAAATTAAATGGCAGAGTTGTTTATGTTGTATTGTTGTTTATGAAACTGTTTGATGGATTTGAAATATATTGTTATGTTGTATGCTTCATTTATGATTTATCTGTGCTTTTTTGCTCACTTTAACGAATAATAAACAAAAACCTAAGCATTCCTTCATGGTTTGATGCATCTTCAGATTAGACCTGCTTGTATTGTTGTCCTCTATTTATGTACTAACTGAACATCTAATGGGAGATCGTGATTCGTGAAATCAGAAAATGTCACTTGATCCAATTGCCTGGTCAAATTTAGATTGGGAATAACTTGCATTTTCCTGCTTTAAGTAATGGACCCAGGTGCAATATTCTTTCTTCTTTGTAGTGCATTCATAATTGTAATTTAATAGATGTTTTTGGTGTATTCATATTTTTGTGTGGAATATGTTAGTAGATATGGATGTATGTGAAGAACATGGCACACATGCTCAATCAAATGACACCGATTTGCGATCCAGTCTTCCTCCACGTGCACCGTCAACTAGGGGTAAACGAAAATCTAGTAAATTAGCTTCTTATGTTTGGGATCACTTCACTTTATTGGGCCCAAAGAATGATCTAAATGTTAGATGTAAGTGTAATTATTGTGGAATAGATTATGCTTGTGGCACTAAGAAGTGTGGTACTAATACATTAGGTAATCATTTGACAAATCATTGTAAAAAGTATCCAGGTAGATTGGTGGATAAGAAGCAGAAGACCTTGTCATTTGAGAACAATAACGAGGGTGGAGGGAGCAATCTTATTGTTGTGGGTCGAAGTAAGGAAGAGTGTAGAGTTGCATGTGCTAAAATGATAGTTTTGGATGAATTACCTTTTAAGTTTGTTGAAGCTCGTGGTTTTAGGTTCTTTTGTAGTGTAGCATGTTCTCAATTTCAGGCTCCATCTCGTAGGACTCTCGTTAGAGACATTTATCAGTTATATTTGGATGAAAAATTGAAATTGAGAGATACCTTTTCTTTTCACCGTCAAAGGGTTTCCCTTACAACTGATACTTGGACTTCGATTCAAAATGTTAATTATATGTCTCTTACAGCACACTACATTGATTCTAATTGGATGCTTAATAAGCGTATATTAAGTTTTTGTGTTGTTTCAAATCATAAGGGAGAAACAATTGGAAAAATGATTGAGGCTTGTTTGCATGATTGGGGGATTGAGAAATTTTTTGCAATCACGGTTGATAATGCAAGCTCCAATGACACAGCAATTTCTTATCTTAGGCGAAAGCTAGTTGCATGGGGTAGTGATGGATGTGTTCTAACATGAAGAGGAAGTATGATAAGTATTGGGATAAAATGGAAAATGTGAATCAATTGTTACTTTTTGCTACCATCTTAGATCCTAGATACAAAATGAATTATGTTGAATATTGTTTGAATGATTTGTATATGGATGGGAAAGTTGTTTGTAACATGATGAAGTCTTTGAAAGTCAATTTGATGGAAATTTATGAGTGGTATGTGGGTCATGAAGGAATTCATGGAAGTAGTCAAGTATCAATTGAGGAGTCATCATGTTCTGTCAATACTTATAAAGGATCTTCTTCTCTGAGTGATGCTCGTCTTTCTAGATTTATGGAAAAACAAGCAATGAAGGATTCGGTGGAGATAAAAAATGATGTTGAACGATACTTATTAGATGCTCGTGAAAGTATAGAGAACAAGGATTTCGAAGTTCTAGATTGGTGGAAGTTGAACGGAAATAAGTATGGTGTCTTGTCCAATATAGCCAAAGATGTGTTGGCAATTCAAGTTTCAACTGTTGCTTCAGAAGTGCATTTAGTACGGGAGGAAGAATACTTGATCCTTTCCGTAGTTCCTTAAGTCCTAGAATGGTTGAGGTTTTAGTATGCACTCAAAATTGGCTGAAGGCTTCGCCGAATTTGGATGGTTTTTGCATGGAGGATGTTGAGCATTACAACCAAATGGATGAACTTTTAGAATCAATGAATTCAAAATCAAATGAAGATGACCAAGAGCCCAACGCTAAGTGATTCATTCATTTTACACGCTCACTTTTGAGGTAGGCATATCAGTCAATAATTTCATGATTTGTATGTTTCCATTTGTTATCTGATTTATGTAGAACTAACTTTTATTATTTTTATGCTAATAGGTCGCTTAATACTTCAGTCTAAAGAGTTCTAGTATTGCAGAATTACTTTTGAGGTATGCATATTAATCTGTCAATAATTTTATGATTTTATGATTTCATCATTTCTCTTATTTCTGTATAACTAACTTATACATTTTTTATGCTAATAGGCCACTTAATGCTGCAGACTACAGAGATGAGAGATCTAGTATTGCAGAATTACTTTTGAGGTAGGCATATTAATCAGCAATTTTGAGTGCATGTATTGCAGAATTAATTTTGAGTGCATGTATTGCAGAATTACTCTAGTATTTCTGTATAACTGACTTGTACAGCTTTTGGACTAATAGGTCACTGAATACTGCAGACTATGGAGCTCTAGTATTGCAGAATTACTTTTGCTATATTAATATATAATTGAGCTTGGTCATAATTGCTATTCCTGCTGTGTTTGTAAGTAAAAAAACATGTATCTAGTCTTGTTAAAATCCTCAAGTTCCAGGCACATGGCCCTAATTTGGTCTCTATTTCTTCTCAGAAATTTTTGCTGTGACATCTGTATCTTGCCCGAAAGCTGATGTTGTATATTGCATCCATGCACTGTCTAGAAGACTAGCAAAGACGCGCAGTTGGATTTTAATTTTTTTCCCCATTTCTGATTTTGTGTGTAATTTTGATGGCTTTGTGTTGTCCCATGTCAAAAGGGAGTTGTTAGCCATCTCCTTTGATGGCTTTGTTTTATATATTGAAAACTTTGTATTCTTAGCCATCTCCTTTGATGGCTATGTTTCCCTAACTCTTTCTTTTCTTTTTTTCTTTTTCCCCCAAAAGAGTATTTAGCTGCTTATGTTGAGTATATATATATATATATTTGTACAGAGACTTTCATTTCAGCCTGTGTATGTTAACATATGATTAATAATTCAGGTTGCCCTAAAGACATTGATAGTCATTCATAGGACATTAAGTCTCATTTTGATGTAGAATTGTTTTCTTAACATTCTGATAGCTCTGATGCAGCTTGGGATTGCTCTGCTTGGATATGAACATATGCACTCTTTTTGGAGGAAAAACTACTAATTCAATAAATAGATGGTAATGCTTGCATAATTTATAATGGATGGAAATTCTTTAATTTAAGTATATCAAGTTTTCTACTATTTATGCACAGACATATCAAGCTTCCAAAATTTACATTTTATGTGGTGTTTATTTGTGCAGTTT
This sequence comes from Fraxinus excelsior, assembly GCA_019097785.1. Lineage (NCBI taxonomy): Eukaryota > Viridiplantae > Streptophyta > Magnoliopsida > Lamiales > Oleaceae > Fraxinus > Fraxinus excelsior. Next base: position 17,371,209 of record CM032644.1, read on the forward strand.
CTGAATCAACAGTTGCTGTTTTTTGTTGGGGTTTATTTGGACATTGAATACAGTGGAAGGTAGCTCTCTTGAGTTGTAAGCTTGCAGCTATTCTGATTTCTGAGAGGCAGGCAATGGATTATGGATGGCAGCTTCTGAGAGCAATGTTTACCATACCATATTAATTTTGAGATGCAATGGATGGCAGCTTTTGAGAGATGCAATGGATGGCAGCTTTTGAGATGCAATGTTTACCATATTAATTTTGAGATGCAATATTTACTTGGTGGATGGTTGTATAAATTGTATTTGGGTGACTTTTTATTCGAATGGTTGTACATTGTATTAAATATTAAACTTATTTGGATGATGTATTGGTTTTATTTGAAATATATGGTAATAAATTACGTTTTATCAAAACCGACCAACCCAACCCAACCCGACCGACACTTGATTGGGTTGGGTTTCAACGTGTATTTGGGTTGGGTTGGGTTGAAATTATATCAAACCGATTGTGTTGGGGGAAAAACCGACCCAACCCAACCCAACCCAACCCAACCCACGCCCACCCCTACTTTTAATCTGATACGGTACATTATTTGTATATTCTCTCGTGAACTAAAATTGAAAAAAAAAATAAAAAAAATCACAACGTTGTTACAAATTAAATTAGGGATAATTGCAGCAAAAGTCTCAAACATTTAAAACACCGACATACTTTCCCCAAATCTTTGATTTGTTACATCCGCCACCCCTAACCTTTTGAAACATTGCAGGTGAAATCATTTTGGATCCAAAATACAGTCAGTTAACCCAAAAAACTAATTTTGACCATATTTTAATCAATTTTAAAATGACAAAATGGTAACTGTCTATTAATCATATTATAATAAACAAAAAATTAAAAAAAAAAGTAAAATTTTTGTTTGGAGGAGCGAGACGGAGAATTTTGAGATGGTGATGTAGAAGCCATCTACCCAACTTCTTTTGAGTATTTTGACTTTTTTTGTATTTCTTTTTCTTTTTGTTTGTTTATTATAACGTGATTAATAGATAGTTACCATTTTGCTCTTTTAACTGACGATATTTTGGATGGAAATAATTCAAAATGACATCACCTGTAACATTTCAAAATGTTAGTAACAAATCAAAGAATTGAAAAAAGTATGTCAGTATTTTAAAGTTTTGAGGCTTTTACTGCAATTATCCCATTAAATTACGTGCAAACGAAGTGTTCCCAATGAATATACAAGGATTAAAGTGTATTGCATTAACAAATTTAACTAAACAATCAAGCGTAGAGATGATAGATATACATTTTCTATATTTTGTTTTCCATTTTCAAAAAGACATTATTCTATTAGGAAACATTAAATTAGAGTGCAATATCTATGTGCTGAGATTTTCATGTTTGGTAGTACTTTTATGTAGGGTTGAACAAAAACATCATCAATCCACTAAACCGAATCAAAATGGTGATGGTTTCACGTGATTTGGGTTTTGGTCGTTTCAAAATGAACAAAAACGTTTGGAAATGATTCAACCTAAGTTTGGATAATTAAAAATCGTTTGAAACCAATCAAAATCGTTCATCCAATTTTGCAACCTTAAATTTTATGGTTGAACTTATATTAATTTATTGATTTAATCAACAAATATATTAATATTATATTTTTACGTTTAGAAGGTCACAATGTTATAGAGAAACTTCATACCAATAAATTTATTTTTCACTTGTTTGAAATATGTTATTTTTATGTCGTTAAAACAATTGTTCAAAACCAAATCAAACTGGGGGAAAAAAATAAAATTGATTTGAAATAATTTAGTTTTCTTTGGAACTTTTTTCAAATTGTATTAAATGGTTTAGTTCAAAAATAGTTCTAAAATTGTCAATATCGAATCGTTTTCACCCCTACTCTTAAGTGCCTATAAGTTGTGAATACTGCGGAATGTGTGGATAGGCCTGTTCGGTAGGGATTAAAATCAGATTAAAATTGAAAAATTAATCGTTACTGTTGACTTTTATTAGACGAGTGAGACCTAATAACGGCCATATTTTCAATTTTAATTAGATTTTAATCCGCACTGAACGGGGTCTAAATTGTAAGTCTTAAAAATTGTGTAGATAAAAAAATATATTTAAATCTAAGCTTTACCAAACATGCACGAATCATATGTAACATAAATCCTTTAATTTACCCATTTATTTTTGTATTTGTAAAATATCTAGAATTTTTTTTAACATAATTAGACTACAATTACCCCCAACAGGCACACACCACACGAAAACATGTATGAAAGAAAGGCATTCCACCACCTCATTCTTTACAAATTGGTCAAGACAACATAAGACTTTTTTTCTCCTAGACATTTCCTTGTTTCATGTGGTCTAGAGAGGCCATCCTCTCCTTCCCCATTCTGCTAGGTATCATCTCCCTCCGGCTGATACCAGAATTTCCCTCGGCGACGAGCGGACGTTCCTTTCTCCGTCATCCGCCACCATAAAGCGTATCTACATTGGCTGCGCGCCGCCCAATATGGCTATCTTGAAACCTTTCCAACTTTTAGAAATAAATATCATTTCTGCCCAAGATTTGGAGCATGTTTCAAGGAAAATGAAAACATATGCCAAAGCATGGGTGCATTCGGATCGAAAACTTTCTTCGAGTGTCGATGCCAAAGGCCATGTCAATCCTAGTTGGAATGACAAATTTGTGTTTCGGGTTGATGAAGAATTTCTGCGACGAGATACATCTGCGGTTATGATTGAAATTTACGCGGTGAATTGGTTCCGGGATACCCTTGTTGGCACTGTCCGCGTCCTCGTCGGAAACCTCATTCCGCCGCCGCCTTTGCGACAGCACAACCGCCACCATTTTGGAATGCGGTTTGTAGCACTTCAGGTATTGTTATCCGATCATTCTTGTTTCTTCTGAATCTTGTAGGCATTCGAAACATATACATTTTATTTTTCTTTCCTACCTATCAGTTTTATTTGATGGCATAAATTTGAATGCAGATAAAACATAATCATGAATCATGACCATATCGATACACATTCATTAATGTTATTGAATTATGTGGAGCCTAATCACACTGCCATAAACTTATTCGTCGTTGGTCTAATAGTATTGTTGGGTATTTCAAATTAGGTCGCTTCAATTATTTTATTATTTTTTTATGGAGGTGGATTATACATATTATGTGAAAAGAAATTAAAAATTCAAATTTACGAGGAGATATACAAGTGTGGTTAGACATAGAGGTGAAGTTTCAAGTTTTACGAGTTTAAGCGAGTCTAGGCGTAAAAAAACGTTTTCTATTATTTTTAATTTTTAATCATTCTAAACATCATTTAATAATTAAAATAATACATATCAAAGATCTAGAATTATAAAATATTATATTTACTTAATAGTTCCTACTAAGAGTCAATTATACAATTTTCAAGTTTGTCCCTCGGGGCATAGTTCAGTGGTGCAAAGGACATGAGTGAGTTAGTTTCAGCTTAGCTGCCAACAGCAGTGTGATGGTTCGATTCCTACCTCTAACAAGGTTTGAAATTTGACTTTTTGTGTGCACCGGTATAACAGCTCTTGTATCCTGACCTGTTGAGGCACATCCCGTGATTTACCTGCATTCACAATGCTCTAGGGACGGAGCGGTGGAGGGCCCTCAAGGTTGGGGTTCAACCTTAATTATACAATTTTCAAGTTCTCGAAATTCAAAAATTAGAATATTTTTCATAGTTTCAATTACATAGGTCATACATAATAGATATATAAGAATTTTATACATGTTTTTAGAATTTGCAACAAAATATAAGTTTCAGGATAAAATCTTTTAAAAACTTGAAATTAAAGTCAAATGAATTTTTTTTAAAAAATAAAAATAATAATAAGTTAAAATAAAATAAAAGAAATAATAAAGCACGCCTAGGAAAGACGAAATCAATAAAGGAAAAAATTTAGCCACTAAGGAATTGAGGGAAGAAAAAAAAATAGTCTAGTCAAGAAACAAGTTGTTTTGCTCGCTTTAAGCCTAAGCGCTATCTAAGCAAGCTTTTTAGAACATTGATATAACATAATTAGAAAAAAAAAAAATTGACTTTAAAATAGACAATTGAAAATAAATTAGCCTCCACTATATTTCGCGTCCGCTCAACATACTTCAAGTACTTTGTCAACTCTTCGTAATTATCATAGTTCTCGTCTATAGAGTATGTCGGTCTAAGCCTATACTGAGTGAAGAATATCTCATGTCGAATGTCATTACCATGTCCATATGTATAAGCATTCCTTGCTTATAGTGAGTCTCTCGGGTAGAAAGAAAGCTATTTGCATTTACAACGAGGTTAGAGGTCCCCTTTCGAGCCAATTTTGAAGCCTGGTCCCTTATTATTTATATGTTTAATAACTCGATCTCTAACTTGATCTTCCTTTTGGACCTCTTTTGTTTCTCTTATCTCATTGGTTGACCTAGTAACCAAATTTGCAATTTTATTTGATCGATTTAGGTTGTCGATTCTTGATACGTACTCTTAGTAAAAACTTGCGGCGTCAAGGAATTTATACTAATCAGTAACACGTTACACGAGTTTGAGATCTGTTGTCCTATTTTTTATGTTCAACTTAAAACCACCCCCGGCTGAAAAGAATGCCGCCAAGTTCAGATAAGGGAATGCTTCCCCCAACCATTAAAGGAAAGGCTCGACGAAGGGAGGGAGATGCGGCGGGGGAAGGAAAACGCTTTCGGAGATCGAGATTGGATTTGTTTTTCATCGAAAACGAAGAAGGCCGAGGGTGGCCTACGTGCGTCTTATCTGAAGGGAACACGCTTTTTTGACCGCCATGGTATGATTTGTCGGGCCCTCTCCTCGTTCCGCCCGCTGGCCTATTGGGATAGCAGCCTTCGGCTGTTCATATCCAATTAATTATTGACGCATCATTAATATGCCATCTCAAATTTTTCCTCATTAATTTTCATCAATAACCCACCAAATTGGTGACATGTTGATTTAAAATTACGTATTAATAATTATTCGATGAATAGCAACTTGGACAAGAAACGTTGAACAGTAGATCTCCGCTCCATGTTACATATATACAATGACGAAAGCAGGTAGGGGCGGCCAGTTGATCCCAGGCCCTCACTGAAAATCAGAAAAAATCTAAATTTTATATGATTTTTTCTTTTTATTTTATTTTATTTTTAATATTATTATATTTTGCGTTTGAAAATTTGTTCGGTATTTTTTGGTGTTCATAATTGGATTTGAATATAACAATCTTGCATGCATGTTTCAGGTTCGTCGTCCATCAGGGCGTCCACAGGGAATATTGAACATTGGCGTGGCCCTTCTCGACAGTTCCATGCGAAGCATGCCACTGTACAGACAACTCAGTGCTTCAGCAGTTGGAATTCGAGATCTAATGGAGGATCCAAATCTTCACAATTCAAACAACACTCAGCCTCCCAATTTGAAGCCTATTTTTCAGCGTTCGAAAAGTGAACGCAGCGAGCGCTTCACTTTTGATAGTTTTTCTATGGCTAACAGTTCATTAGTTGCTATCCCGGGACAGAAAGACAATGGGAGTTGTATTTTGAGTTTTTCAGAAATTGCGGATCCATTTGAAGGCACGAAGAAGAAGGGGAAAGCGAGTTCGGTTATCAATGGTGCGGAATTAGTAGGGAAAACTAGGCAGAAAGGGAAGAAAGGAAAGGCAAGCTCTGTTGTGAGTGATTCGATTTTTAGCAAACAATCTTCTGTTTATGTTAAGAATATGAATCAAGATTTGACCACAAAAACCCAGAAAAATGAGGATGAAACTGAGAAAAATAATGGCAGACGAAGTGAAGAACATAAGGTGTTTGATAAGGTGCGTGTAACAGATGGCAATAAAATTGGGGATGAAAAACCTCCAATACCGAAACCCAATGGATATGGCTTTGGTCCAGCAAAAGGGTCGATGCCAAGTGGCAAGTTTGTGCCGTTCAAACCTAGTTCAAATTTGTCCATCTCCGAAGTTGGGCCATCTCCGTCTGAGGTGGCGGCAGCGATGGCTGCCCGGGAAAGGAAATATCCTTTGGACGATTATGAAAGCTCGGTTTTGAGTGGTTGGAGCTTGGATGATAGCGTCGAAGGGCCAATGTCAAAGCTTGAGAGGTGGCGGAAGGAGCTGCCGCCGATTTACGACCGTGGCTTTTCGACGAGTAGCTTCTCATCGACCAGCCAACAACGTGTTCGACGGCGCAATGATAGAGGTGGAAATGGCTTATTCTCGTGCTTCGGAGTCCTATGTGGATACGAGTGCCAGTGCGTTTGTGGGCAGCCTGCCGAAAGAAAGAGCAGCCACAACACTAGATACTACAGCCCATCACTTTAATACCTTTGAAGCAGATCATCTTAGTCGTTTTTCTTGATGAAGATGAATCTTTTGGCGAAGTGGATTGTATCGTCCTTGACAAAAATGAAATCTTGTTTACTATAGTTTCAAGTTCAATTAACTACGTACAGTGGAGGATTGTCCATTGAAGCATTGAGGTGGTACAAGTTCAAGGAGGAGTTCATGATGAGCCAATTCAATCTTCCATTAACTGGTTATTTATTTTTTTTCATCATTTTCCTGTAATTATGTATCTGTGTAATTTTGTTTATAAAAAAAAAGTTCCAAAACAAGTGTAATCAATCTGCAATAAGTTCCTGAATTCTTTTCTCTTTTTATGCATGATCTGATACCAAAATGTTGACTCATAATGTAGATTTTTTTATGATCTCAATAAAAGTTTCATGTTGTGATTACTCATATCTGTTTATCTGTTACATAATTATTACACATTTTTTCTATTTCTAGTTTTTCTTAGTTTAAAATAGAGGGATGAAGTTTCTCTAGTTCAATGTCTCAATTGATAAGGAAACAGATCATTGCGGACTGAGAGTGGGGGCCGCACAGTGGCTGGTGGAGACGTATGTGGAGTCTGGAAATTCCATAAAAAATCAGAATTTTCATCTGGCGTTTGGTCCATGGTGTGGTGCCTACATTCCATAGCTTGGGTAGTCGGAGAGTTATGGTATGCAGAATTGCAAAAGCTGTGGGGTTGTTGAGACTAATATTCATGCCTTTCTGTGTGTTTGTGGCCAAGGCAATCTGAAATGTCACAGCCTGGTGCCTGGTGGGGAGTTTTTAAACACCTTAGCAAACTCAGTTCGACCGACATGGCTGAGAATTGAAGGGGGACGCCAAACTGGTTGTGTGGATTTTCTGGATGATATGGGGTGACCGCAATCAGATGGTCCATAATGACAAGGCGCAGGGGGACATGGCGGCATGCTCACAAGCTGTGTTACGAGTTTGTTGCTTCTATGGGCGTCTCCCAACTGACAGACAAGAAGGAACCCCCAGCTGTGGTTCGATGGCTGCCTCCGGTGGCTGGGACATTAATACCAATGCAGGGGTGATTGTGGGCTCAGGCCGTGTGGGTGCTGGGGCTGTGATCTGAGATCGGCCAAATGCGGTAGGTTTAGAATTTCTGTTACTGCTGTAGTGCAATTTTTGTAGTCTAATTTAAGTTCTCTTCATTAAGCACCTTTTCTTTTTTGTAGCTTTGTTACGTGATGTAAGTTGTGGTTCTTGTAGCTTTGTACCTAGGCTAGACAACATGATGGCCCATAGATTTGCTTCTATTGTTACGCATTCTCTGGATTGATTATATTCCGATGTTTATTTTCAGGATGTTCGTGGTTATTTGAATTAATGAGGTTGCTGTTTGTTGGGAAGAAAAAAGAACACTATAATTTGGTTATTTGAATAGGCTTGCATAGATCCGTTATTTTATCTTGATTCTAGCATAGCAGGGTTATCATACATCATCTCACATTTTATATACATGAAATACTCGTCAACTTTGAAGTTAGGGAGGTGTGACACACTGCCACGGAGGGCACCCTCCCTCACAGCACACTCACAATAGGGGGTGGAGAGATTTTTTGGCATTTTTATTCACGTGAGTCCTACTCGCATGTGAGTGTAAGTCAATCAAGTGGGCAAATTTTTTCTGACAATTCAGCTTAATTCTTAAACTATTACGAAGTACAAAGTTCTCTATTTGTATTGTATGATAACTATTGAATATTATGTGATCTTCAAGGATTGCTTTACAATTTATATTTGACGATAATCTCTCAAATGCAAATTGATATTTAAATGTCTAGTAGAATTTTTTTAATCAACAATTATTACTCAATCTAGAGTGACAATGTTGTTGAGTATCAAGTCGTATCTTCTCCATCTCCACGGATTCAAACCCTCAAAAACTTCAAAATGCACCCACCACTACCGCTGACATGACAAACCCACCGCCACCAACACCATCCATCTCCAACTACGGATTTGTCTTCAGATTGATCTCAAAACAAAAAAAAAAAAATGTTTGTGAATTTGATAAATCCATTTGTGTGTTTCTCTAAGAGGATTTCACTAGTTAATTTTCGTAAATATGTAATGTTAAGATTTGAATTTAAGATATGTCTATTATAGTGTTATCTAGAATCACTTCAGTTAAAAGTTTATATTGTTGAAACAAAGAGAAAATTATTTATATTTGTACCTTCAACGATATATGTTACGCCCTAAGAAAACAATGGACTCACGATATTGTGTTGCATGTCAAGTCATCATCAGAGGTCAAATGTCTCAAAATGGTTTGATATCAAAGGCATAGATCAAGAATGCATGTTTTGTGTAAAAAACATTCAGACTTAGAAGATACAGGATAAAATAACACAAGACAAATGCGACTAGAAAAAAGTCATGAGAATGTTGAAGGTGAGGTCAAGTCCTTGTCGTGGACAGTAGTACTAAGATACATACAACATGATCCCCGATCTTGCAGGGACTCAGCCTGAACAAGACGAAAATTGCCCGACTAATTGAGGACTGGAGCTGGGATGGGGATAAAGTCCCTATCGAAAGTCGGGTATGTGTATGAGACGGGGAACATGGTCCCTATCCTGATTAGTAAATATATTTTAATAATCATAAATATTCATATAAACACAAAAATGTACTAAGGTACAAAAAAAGGACTACAAATTCAATTCATGACCATTCAAATGTAAAGCACATTATTTATTTAATGATAAATCCTTATATAGACTAGTCTGTCAACATATTTACATAAATAATTGGGAAGATTACAGCAACGGTCCTTAACATTTTCATTTTTTACAGACTTTACCCTAATCATCAATTTGTGACAGGAAAAGTTTCTAACCTTTCAAAAATATGCATCTAGAGTCCAAATTGATGCAATATGTTTACTTTTCTATTAGTTGATGAAGAAAATGATGTTGACCACATTATTAATTATTTCTATAAGGGTAAAAGTGTAATTTTATCTCTTTCCACATAAAAACAATTAAAATAATTAAATAAAAATAATTACCATCATCAATATCATCTTCCACCCCTACGCCTACCCCTACCCCAAGTCCATCCAAACCCCACGCCTATCCCTACCCAAAACCAATCCCCATCCAAAATCAAACCCTACTACTCTGCTATACACCGCTACCCACACCCACACCCACACCCTACCTACATCCACTAATTTCCCAAAATTTGTTGACCCCAGCAGGAGTTCTAGAGGGTGATACCACAAAGTCACCGCACGATTGGTCAATGATTGCTTATTCTTTGCGCCCATAAAATTTGCAACCTGAAATCTCATATTTTAAAAAAAAACTACAGTCGTGCACTACTGCCAGCAAGGAGAATTCAGTGAGAGCGGAATTGGAGCAAGAGAACCAATCCTTTGCTAAAAAACTGCAAATGGGTCTTTGAGAAGATAAATATGGCCAAGAATTTGTAGATTCGGAATTGGACCAAGTGGATGTCCACTGATTTTTATTTTTATGGTAGAAGTGTGTTGTGGTATGATCCAAATTCTATGTGAATTGGTGTTTGGTTGATTGGAGGAAGTCTAAAGTATTTGGGTTTGTAGAGTTCTAAGTTATGAAGATTAAATTTCAATGATAATTAGGAGTTTGACATGAACTCTTGGATGGATAAATGCATATTTGGAGCATTAATCATGAGGAACGGGCACCAAGGAAGTGGCGCCGCAGCGCCACGAAGAAATTTGGGGCAAAAGTGCCGGCGCGGCGCCGGCCTCTCTGGCAAAAAATTATATGTCAGGCACCACGTATTCAACTAGGATTGCTGGTTTTTTCTCAATTTTTGGACTTCTACTCCATTTTAGACTCCAATAAGATGTTCTATATATATTACCACATTTTATCTCCATATTGTAACATTCATATATTATTCTTTTCATTTTCAACAACATATTGAGAGATTGAAAGTTTTGATTTTAATTGAGATTATTGAAATCTTGATATTGTAAATACAAAACTATTGATTATAGTAGATTTTTTTTCTCTGCTCGTGGTTTTTACCCAAATCGGGTTTCCAAGTAAATTCTTGTGGTCTTGTTTTATTCTTCATTACTTCATTAGTGTCATTATTTTGCGATCTGATTTATAATAAGTGGTATCAAAGCGCAATGTTGATTGTTCTGTATAGCGACAATGAAGTATGACATTCCGTTGTTCGATAGAAACACAAGATTTACATTATAGCAAGTGTAGATGCGAGCGATGTTGGCATAGATGGATTTGGAGGAAGCCTTTCTTGGTTTTGATAGGTGCCCACTACCTGGACGCAAGATGAGAAGCAGCGTAGGGGATCGGAAAGCCCAATCTCAGATTTATCTACATCTCTCGAATTAGATTTTTGAAGATGTTCTTAAGGAGAAGAGTGCAGCTGCATTATGGTTGAAGTTGGAGCAACTTTGAATGACAAAGAGCTTGACCAACAAGCTATACTTGATTATATTCTCACCGGATGTCTGATGGTACATCATTGGATGATCACTTAATTATGTTCAAAGAAATCGTGGCTAATTTGGAGACATTAGAGGTTAAGTATGACGATGAGGACTTGGCCTTGATGTTGTTGTGTTCGCTGCCACCTTCATACATGACTTTTAGGAATACTATTCTCTATAGTCGGGATACTCTTACCTTGGAAGAGGTCTATGATGTTTTATTATCTAAGGATAAGATGGGGCATCTTATACGAGGATCTAGAAATCATGCTGAAGGCTTGTTTGTGCGTGGGAGGAACAAGGATAGGAATTTTGGTAGAAATATGAGGGGCATATCGAAGTCTAGACATGCTGAGAAGACATGTCATTACTGTAAGAAGAATGAACATATTAGAGTTGATTATTTTACCTTGAAAAATAGAAACAAGCTGTTGGTACTATGAACAAAGGAAATCAACACGTTAATATTGAGCATGCTGATATTGTGGAAGATGAGCAAAATGGTGGAGAGCTTCTTGTGATTTATGACGAAGATACTAAATCTAGTAATGAATGGGTTCTTGACTCAGCTTGTACTTTTCATATGTGTCCCAACAATGACTGATTTCTACATATGAAGGAGTTTCGAAAGGTGATGTGATTATGAGAAACAACACGCCTTGCAAAATCGCTGGGGTTGGTACAATCAGAATCAAAATGTTCGATGGAGTTGTCAGAACACTTATAGATGTAAGACATATTTCAGAACTGAAGCGGAATCTCATATCTTTGAGTACGCTTGACTCAAAGGGCTACATATACATTGGTGAAGGTGAAGTTTTGAAGGGGAGCATGGGTGCTCTTGTTGTCATGAAGGGGCATAAAAACTTTACTCAATTGTACATTTTACACGATTCTCCAGTGGTTGGAGATGCAGTATTTTCTACTTCTTTTTTTTATAGATGATGAAGTTACAAAACTTTGGCATATGAGTGAGAATGGGATGGCGAAGCTAAGTAAAAGGGGACTTCTTGATGGGCAGAGATCAGCAAAATGGAGTTTTGTGAGCATTGTGTCTTTGGAAAACAAAAGAAAGTCAGATTTACTAAAGGAAAACACAACACGAGGGAAGACTTGAATATATTCATTCAGATCTTTGGGGACCAGCTAGGATACCATCTAAAAGTGACTATTATTACTTGTTGATAGTAAATGATGATTTCTCCTGAAGAGTTTGGGTATTCTTCTTGAAGCAGAAGAGTGATGTGTTTGAAACCTTCAAAGATTGGAAAACATTGGTAGAAAAGCAGTCTGGAAAGCAAGTGAAATGTCTACGCACTGATAATGAGTTAGAGTTTTGCTCAGATGAATTCAATAGCTTCTGTAGGGCTGAAAGCATCTTGAAACACTTGATAGTGCTTGAAACTCCTTAACAGAATTGCGTAGCAGAACTGATGAACATAATTTTGATGGAAAAGGTTCGTTGTATGTTTTCAAATTCTTGATTGCCTAAATCTTTTTGGACTGAAGCTGCTACTACAGCTTGTTTTCGATCAATTGCTCACCCTCAGTCTCCATTGATAAAAAGACACTAGAAGAGGTATGGTCAGGTAAACCTTATTGCTATACTGATTTGAAAATTTTTGGGTGTTCGGACTATGCTCGTGTGGATAATAGGAAGTTGGAACCCAGGTCTAGAAAGTGTATCTTTCTTGGTTATAAATCATATATGAATGGGTATAAATTATGGTGTCCAGAGACTAGTAAGGTGAATGTTAGTAGGAATGTGGTGTTTGATAAACTTGTTATGGTTCGTGTTTCATCTCTTGAGAATTCTGATAAAACTAAAGAGCAAAATTGTCAAACTCAGGTGTTCGAAATTGGGTTAGAAGAACAGTCGAGATCACAGAACAATCTACTACAGATCATATCAGTTCATGGTTGACAAACTACAATACCTTGCCTACTTTGCCTACACTACCAGCACCACAACATTCTATAGCTAAGGATAGGCCTCGTAGACAGATTAAACCTCCACAGAAGTATGGGCAAGCATATTTGGTTTCTTATGCATTGAGTGTTGCTGAAAATATTGATTTAACTGAGGAGTCTGCTACATATTCAGAGTCAGTCAGTTGCAGTGATTCTAGCAAATGGATGATTGCTATGTAGGAAGAGATGGAGTCATTGAACAAAAATAACACTTGGGACTTAGTGAATTTACCTAAAGGTAAAAGGATGGTTCGTTGTAAATGGGTGATCAAAAGAAAGGAATGCACATCAAGGATTGAAGATGCTAGATACAAAGCTAGATTGGTGGCAAAGGGCTACAGTCAGATTCCAGGTGTTGATTTTAAAGATGTATTCTTACCAGTTGTGAAACACAGTTCTATTCGGACTTTACTTGGTGTTGTGGCAAAGAATGACTTGGAGTTTGAGCAAACGGATGTCAAAACAGTATTCTTGCATGGAGAACTTGAAGAGAACATCTATGTGTAACAACTAGAAGGATTCATAACTTCAGGGAATGATGACTATGTGTGTTTATTGAAGAAATCTTTGTATAGATTGAAGCAGTCACCAAGATAGTGGTATAAGATGTTTGATTCATTCATGATTACTCATGATTTTGATAGATACAATTATGATAGTTGTGTGTACTTCAGAAACGAAAGTGGCGAGTCAACTACATATTTGTTATTATATGTTGATGATATGCTCATAGCAGCAAATGATAAAGCATAGGTCAGAAAAATAAAACCACAATTCAACAAGGAGTTTGAAATGAAGGATTTGTGTGCAGCAAAGAAAATTCTTGGAATAAAGATCTTGAGAGATAGAAAGGTTGGCAGTTTGTATTTGAGTCAGAAGGGGTACATTGAGAATGTACTTGAAAAATTCAATATGGTGAAAGTTAGGGATGGCAAAAAAGCTCGTTGGCTCGGACGGCTCGGGCTCGGCTCGGAAAAAGCTCGAGCTTGGCCCGGCTCGGGCTCGGTTACAACGAGCCAAGGCTCGGGCCGAGCCTCATTTTTTTTTGCCAGGCTTTGCTCGGGCCAAAAAAAGCTCGGTACAAAAAAGCTCGAGTTGAGCCCGAGCTTTTTTCTTTAATTTATAATACGTATAAACCATACAAATTTTAAATTTTTTAAGTAAAAAATGTAGATTTGACATTAAAAAAAATAAAAAAACCGAGGCCCAGGCTTGGCTCAGCTCGGCCCGCTAAGGCTCGGACCGAGCCTTATTTTTTTTTACCAGGCTCGGCTTGGGCCAAAAAAAGCTCGGAACAAAAAAGCTCGAGCCGAGCCCGGGCTTTTTTTTTCGGCTCGGGCTCGGCTCGTTGACATCCCTAGTGAAAGTTAAGGCTGTCAGTACTCCATTGGTTGCCCACTTCAAACTTTCATCTAATTTGGGTCAACAGCCAGATGAAGACATTGATTATACGTCTCGGATTTCTTACTCCAGTGTAGTTGGTTCACTCATGTATACTATGATTTGTACCAGACCTGATTTAGCACATGCGGTTAGTGCAGTTAGCAGAAACATGACTAATCCTTACAAGAAATATTGGAAAGCAGTGCAATGTATTTTCAAATACTTGAGGGGCTCTTCAAATGCTTGTTTGCATTTCAATGGAAATTCAGGAGGAGTCATTGGTTATGTAGATTTGGACTATGCATGTGATCTTGATAAGAGGAGATCATTTACATGGTAGGTGTTTACTTTGGTGGCTATGCTATAAGCTGGGAAGTAACTTTGTCTACAACAAAAGCGAAACACATGGTCATTATAGAGGCATGTAAGGAGACTATTTAGCTGAGAGGATTGATTGGTGAAATCATTGAAGATTTGTAGATGTCTACATTATTCTGTGATAGTCAAGAGTGTAATTTTCTTGACTAAGAATCAGATGTTTCACAAGAGAACTAAGCACATTAATATGAGGTATCATTTTGTACGTAATGTGATTGCTCGTGGTAATGTTGTAGTGAGCAAGGTTGATACCACTGATAATCATGCTGATATGATGACAAACCATTTCCTATTTCTAAGTTTGAGCATTGCTTGAATTTAGTTGGTGTTTGTCATTAATTTAGTCCATTGAGGCTTGTTTGGAAGAGGATAAATGATGTTTATTTGAAGATGTGTTTTTAATTCCTTGTGATGGAATTTGGCTCAGGTGGAGAATTGTTGTGGTATGATCCAAATTTTATGTGATTTGGTGTTTGGTTGATTGGGAGAAATCTAAAGTATTTGAGTTTGTATAGTCCTAAGTTATGAAAATTAAATTTCAATGATAATTAGGAGTTTGACATGAAGGACTCTTGAATGACTAAATGCATATTTTGGAGCATTAATCTCAAGGGACTGACGCCATTTAGGTCCCATTTGGTAGCGGAAAAGATGGTAGCAAAGGTGGTGACAACAACGACGAGGCGGGGACAATAGATAGCAGGGTTTTGTTTTGGGTAGGGGGAGGGGTGGAAGAGGATGATGGTTTTTTATTTAATTATTTTTATATGGAAATAGATAAAATTACAATTTTATCCCTATATAAATAATTAATAATGTGGTCAACATCATTTTCTTGGTCAACTAACGAAAAAGTGAACAAATTCCATCCATTTGCATATTTTTGAAAGGCTAGGGAAATCCGCAACACAAATTGAAGGTTATGATAAAATTTGTAAAAATTGAAAATATCAGGGACCACCGCTACAATTTTGTCTAAATAATTCAATGTGTAATCTTTTTGATGCGTTTATATTTGAAGTGTTGGGGCTTTAGTAATGATTTTCATTTTGTCCATATTGAAAAACTATTATTCATACTAGAGAAGGAGTGTAGTGCAGTTTTGTCTTATTCTTTTAGTGTCTCAATTATTCAAGTATTTCCTTTTTTTGAAATTGAATAATTTAATTTATATGCTTAACATTAACATTAAATAATAGTAATAGCACGCAATTTATGATGCCAGAGCTTAATTTCCACTCAATTTGCTATATAACTCAACATAAATCCCAATTTTCTCCCACAATTGGAGACAAAATGGCTAAAGCAATTTTTTATTTTATTTTTAATGACACAACTCAGTGTGAATAAAGAGAGGATAAACCATCAGGGCATGTAAACTCAGAAAAGCTCTTTTAATAGGTATTGAAAATATCCTCTATGACTTCTTAGAATAAGCCCCGTTTTTGTTAACAACCGTCAAGAAGATTTAGTCTATGTTTGTGTCGATTAAAATCAAATTTTCATTAAATTTTGATAAAAATTGATGAAATGTGTGATCAAAAAATTGTGGATTCAATGAAATATGTGATTAATATTAAACCTCCATTTGGAATAGATTAAAATCCATATTTAATTTAAGTTAAAGTTAACTATTAATTTTAACCACATATTTCTTGAGTCTCGCAACTTTTCAACTACACGTTTCATTAAAATTTATCGAAATATACTAAAAAACTAATTTTAATCCCCACCAAACGAGACTAATTATTGACTTTAACTTAGATTAAAATCTGAAATTTAATTTCTAACAAGGACTTAATGAATGCTCGTTATTTAGAAATTAACACCCGTGGCCTCAAGAATCGTTCCACAGACATTCTCAATGCAGTATAAATAAGAATCATAATTCCAACAGTAGTGATTAACATTGACATAATAGAAGTAAGTGGATCGATCAAGTAGCCGAATTCTAAAGAAAAATCATTATTGATAGTCCAAGACCATACATATTGATAGATACAACTACTATTTATTTGCTGAATAGACAGATTAATTGAAAAAATCATGACTATACTTAACAATAAAATACTCGGAAAGGCCCACATACGACGAAGATTTTTTGTTGCCGTCGGAAAAAGAAGAAGTCCGACTCCTATTAACATAGGAACTGAAAGTGGAACAAAAGGTATGATCCACGCATATTGATATGTCTGTTCCATAAAAAAAGTTTTTTAATTAATTGTTTCCGATTCACCGGATCTTACCTCTTTTGAAAGAAGTCAATAAAAAAATCAAGATATACACTAATTTAAAGATAATTTTCTAATTTTTTATTCTTACTTATTATGCTAAATATTCCAAATATTCAAATCAAGAAGTTACAATTGGTCAAATCATATGAAAGAAAAAGATTAATTACTAGTCTATGAAAATTCAATGCAAATTAGCCGTATTTTTACCGAGTTTGACCAGTTAATAGAAAAAAAATAATATTCTTCTTCTTTTTTCTATTTTTAGTAATATTTTACGTCATTTTCACATATCTTTACCCTATCTATTTTTTTTTTTCTTTTTATTTTATAACGAAAATATTTTCTAGAAAAGAAATTCCTAATGAATAGGAAAGTACGGATTCATTTTGAATAATAGATGTCTTTCACATCCAGCTATAACAATGAGTAATCTCTTAATTTTTATTCCAAAAAAACGTACTTCTGCATCAAAAACGCGTATTCGTAAAAATATTTGGAAAAGGAAGGGATATGGGACAGCGTTAAAAGCATTTTCCTTAGGGAAATCTCTTTCTACCGGGAATTCAAAAAGTTTTTTTGTGCGAAAAAAAAAATAAGTAAAAAAACGTTGGAATAATCTGAATCGACTTGACTCAAAAAATTGACTCATTTCAAAAATCAAATTAATGAATTCCATTTCATATTGATTAACTCAATAGGTAATGGAATTCGCTCTGCTCTTAAAATATGTAGAATAAGAATTCTTCTGTTTACCTTACTCAATTCAATTCAAAAAAGAAAAAATACTTTCTTTTTGTTGACAAAAGAATAAACAAAAGATACTCCATTTTATTTTTAGTCTATTTTCTCATTTCCGAGGCGGGGAGTCTTATTTTCCCCATCGACCCATTTGTTACAATAATACAATAATACAACTTTTTATTTTTTCTCTATATCCACTTTTTCTCTCTATCTATAGAAGAGCAAATAGAAAATCTTTAATCTTTAGTTACTAAAATCATTGAAACTAATTGATTCAAATTTTAAACCCTTTTGTGTAACTTTCTGACTTTTTGATTTTCTCTGAATTCCTATATACACCCCCATATATCTCTCGCGATCAACCCAATCAAGAAAATCAAAAACACTTAGTGAAGAGAGTCTGGATAAATAATGTATCAATTTTGAGTGATCCAAAACAGGTTTTTTCTTTTGGATTCATTAAGAAAATGGATTTTTTTTAGTTGTATCCTATTAATGGATAATAAAACTATCCAGTTTTAAAGAGTTCAAGTTGAGGAGAGTATAAAATACACGAAAATCTTAAGAAAACTAAGGCCCTAAACTAAAATAATGAACCTTCAAATACCTATTTGAACTAATTTTTATTCATCCATTTGAATCTTTCCTAAAAAATATTGCAACCAATTGAATTCTTAAATCTAGACGATTGCTTATTCATAGGCTATTATGAGTTCAAGACAAGCCGCTATGGTGAAATTGGTAGACACGCTGCTCTTAGGAAGCAGTGCTAGAGCATCTCGGTTCGAGTCCGAGTGGCGGCATGCCATCTTCTAAAAAAACTAAATAGATCCTATAATGAATTCAATTCCTGATTTCTTGTAATTAAAGAACTCCCCTTTTTTAAGATTTTTATGATATTTTCAACCTTAGAGCATATATTAACTCATATTTCTTTTTCGATCGTTTCAATTGTAATTACAATTCATTTGATAACCTTTTTAGTCGATGAAATCATAAAACTCTACGATTCATCAGAAAAGGGCATGATAATGACTTTTTTCTGTATAACAGGATTATTAGTTACTCGTTGGATTTATTCGGGACATTTTCCACTAAGTAATTTATATGAATCATTAATCTTCCTTTCATGGAGTTTCTCCCTTATTCATATAGTTCCGTATTTCAAAAAAAATCAAATTTTTTTAAGTGCAATAATCGGCCCAAGTGCTATTTTTACCCAAGGCTTTGCTACTTTAGGTCTTTTAACTGAAATACACGAATCTGCAATATTAGTACCCGCTCTTCAATCTGAGTGGTTAATAATGCACGTAAGTATGATGATATTGGGCTATGCAGCCCTTTTATGTGGATCATTATTATCAGTAGCACTTCTAGTCATTGCAAACAGAAAGTTTTTTTTTTACAAGTAATCATTTATTAAATTTAAATGGGTCATTTTTCTTCGGTGAAATCGAATACATGAATGAAAGAAGAAATGTTTTACAAAATACTTCTTTTTTTTCTCCGAAGAATTATTACAGGTCGCAATTTATTCAACAATTGGATTATTGGAGTTATCGGGTTATTAGTCTAGGATTTATCTTTTTAACCATAGGGATACTTTCTGGAGCAGTATGGGCTAACGAAGCATGGGGATCATATTGGAGTTGGGACCCAAAGGAAACTTGGGCATTTATTACTTGGATCGTATTCGCGATTTATTTACATATTCGAACCAATATAAAATGGAAGGGTATATACACATTACAGCATAGTACTAGAGGAGTGAAATTTGTTTCTTTCTAAATTACTTGAACACGGGTCGAGCAATCTCACAAAGCATAGCAACAAATTTCTAAACATCACAACATGCTAAGATTGAAAACCGAGATGCTTCAGATTGAGAAGTCATTATCGCAAATACAATGTACATAATCATGAAATGCATTAACTGAGGACCTTACAGCAAAAACTCTCTCGGATCAGTCACGAAACCAGTCAATGCCGATGCAGCAGCTGTATATGGAGAAGCTAGATAAATCTGTCCTTCTCTATTGCCCATACAACCTGGGAAGTTTCTATTTGTCGTTGAGACACAGACCTGAAGATTATGAAACAGCACATTAGTCGAGTGATGTCTTACTATAGGAAGAGAACAATGATACTCAAGTAGAACAGTGATAATTTATCTCCAATCACACAAATATGGATAACCCCATGAAATTAAAGAAACAAGGACACCCTTATCCCATATACTGTGCAGTACATAAAAAGCAGCACGTGAATATGGAAATGATGACATTTAGAGATTTAATCATATTAGTATATGAAGGAACAAATAAAAATACAAATAACTTGCCTGAGGTTCATTCATGCGTGCGTAAGTGTCTCGGGGTCCACCCATACAAGCACTACAACTTGGACTTGCAGGTGTATCACATCCAGCTTCTTCAAATATCTGTGAGCAAGTTTTACCACCCGATCCTGGGACTGGGAGGCTATATCCAGACCTAAGAAATAGTCATACATCAAGTCACATTACAAGAATGCATTCTTTGATTTAATTTACAATATTTTAACAAATAATGGAACATAAATTTAGCAGTATAGGGACTAGGTCATACCTTTTGCGTAGCAGGAACAAGGAATGTTGGAACTTTGACCTTTTTCCCCTGCATATTTTGCAATTTTAGCTTAAAAAATCAAAATAAAAGACGAAAGAAAGTTCATACCAAGTTGGTACATTATCATTTGTCAAGAAGGAAGGAAAGAAAAATATCTTATGTTACTAGGACTCTTCTAAAACGGAGAAGTACCCCTTGTCAAACACAATATTCAGTCTCAGACGAGTGAGTCGAATAGATGTCAAACAGTTTACGTTCAGCATATACAGAAAACCAAATCCAGAATTTTTTTTTTTTTTTTTTTTTGGAACTGAGTGCCATTTGAAGCACTAGATAACATTGAACACAATCATCATTAGGCGCAGAACTAACACTCAATATTAGGGCATGCTAAAATTTAGAGTTAGACAACATGAACTTTTAAGGTGGGCTAAATCGTTTCTTAAGCCAATTTTGTGCTGTTAAAAAAAAAGGCCTATTGCCCTTCATTTTTTGTCAGAGCACGGAGACCAGTCCCAATTTAAAAACAGAAAATAATTTAGACTAGTAATCTTATACAACCAAAAAGAAATATTTAGAAATAAAAGCATTTCTTACTGAAGCAAGGAAAACTTTGGCTGCAGCCATAAAATCCTCTGTTTTTCCACCAGTGCAAGATCCAATATATACTCTGTCAATTTTCACATCTTTGCATTCTCTAGCCAAAGCACGATTATCCGGAGAATGAGGCTGAGAAATCATCAAAATTTTATTTAATCATTTATACAGCACTTAATTACTCATCACCAACCCACAAAAAAAAAAAAAAAAAAGGGAAAAAAAAAGTCATAACAGATATGTTAACCTCATATTACTATGACTTAAGCTACATGAGAACGATGCCAAATCAATAGTTGAATAAGATTAAAGAATTTCATCTTTCTCTTACACTTCCACACAAGCTTTGTTATGTATTCAGAAAATAATATAAAACATTCGGAACCAATAAAAAGTTTCAAAATAAAAATATCCTAGTGGTCTCTCAAATTGTAAGAGCTCAAAGTCACTTGTATCGCTCACCTTAGCCACCAAAGGCTCCAACTTTGAGATATCGAATTTGTACTCTTGAAGGAATCTAACATAAAATGAAATAATATTTAATTAGCAACGATATTGTGTTAGTGAAAAACAATGAATGATGACTGACTATTGGAATGAACTGCAAATTATAATATTTAATATATATCTTGAAATAAGGGAAAAAAAATATAATTTCAGAAGACAATAGAAGTTTTCTTACTGTTAAGACTTCAATCAAATCTGAAGGTGATGAATAATGTAGGAAGAACAAGGATATAGATCTCAAACTAAGCGTAAATACAACTCTAATCAATTCATCAACCTTTTGATACGACAAACAGTCAAACACTATTATCACTTCCTGACTGCACCAAACATATAGTTATATAAAATAATGAATGAAGCCATCCAGCACTTTGGATTTAAAATGTCGTGGCAAGTTTAATAACATAAATGGATCAAAAAGATTTATCATAGGTACATCACTCATATGTAGATTAGACATTTTAGCATGACAGAAGCTGCCAATGGTGGTTGGCATTTTAGTTGTAATTGTATAATGACCCATGATAAATCAAGCATATCTTATTGCATCCTAGTTGGCTTCAAGTAGAAAGTTTCAGCCACAAATATAACGATGAAATTTGGCACTAGACTTAAAAAGAAAAAAATAAAAATAAAAGGATTGAATTGGAAGGTACTACCATAAGATGTGGAAAAACCTCCTAAAAAGTTGAATAAGCAATTACTAGGACGAGAAACTCAAATTCTAAACTACCTTGCTTGTCAATCACTATAAACTGGCTCATATGGCAAAGTAGTCTTGTCCTGACACACAAAATAAATATACGGTAAGCCAAAAAACTATTTTCCTAGGCATATGTATGAGTTTGCAATAGTGAATTAAATGCATGTGTGCACGCATATGCACATTTGATTGAATCAGTGACGTGCACATTTACCTCGAGATACTTATATGTGGTATTATCAGCAGGGACGACGCCATTTTTTCCCCCAGCTTCAACAACCATGTTGCACAATGTCATTCTTTCTTCCATCTTTTCAAGACATATGTTAATGAACCATTTAGCGACTCAAATAGTTATATGGGTAATCTACATACAACCAGTAAAAGTTAATTATACTTACTGTCAAACTTTCAACGGTAGTACCAACAAATTCCATAGCTTTATATGTTGCACCAGCGACCGATATTTCACCAATGATCTAAAGAAGTTAAGTAATCAAGTGAAGAAAAAATAGAGGATCTCAGAAGCCATAAAAATATATGAAAGGTACTATTACCCTTGGCACATCTTTAGAAATATGAAAGATCCTCAGAAAACAATTGTGCTTCAACTTACTTGCAAAATCAAATCCTTCGCAAGCAAATAATCAGGCATTTCGCCATCCATCACAAATCTCAAAGTTGGAGGCACTTGCATTACATTGATATAAATACTTTTGTCATGGAGGTATATAATGAAATATTAGTTGTCCATATTCTTATGCCATGGAATAAACACCCAAAATTAAACTTAAGATGAAATAAAAGGTAAATTAATGGAGAATCCAAGTAAGCTAACGAATTTTATAACACAAGCTCATCATTTTTTAAGTTTGTGCTCATTGCTCTATCCCTAAAAGTTGACAGTTATTGTTCCTTGTTTAAGCAACAGGGCCAAATGGTCTTCTAGACTAAATGAAGCTGAAAATCAAAATGAAAGGGGGCTACTTTAAGCTCATTCCCAGCAATCCCCAATAAATGAGCAAGTCCATTCATAGAATGACAACTTCAAGCAACCAAGATACATACATAACGTCAAGTAGAGTCTATAAATTTTAGTGGTCTTCAAAAAGACAAAGAGAATTACCTTCAGCATGAACCGAATTAAAAACTTTTGCCATCAAATTTCTTGAAGACAGAACACGAAACCACCTAGACTTAGCTATTTTGGACAAGTCTTGGAATCTTAAATGAAGAACTTTAATGGCGTATCCACTTAAATGCTTAAATCCAATTAAATTAATTCTCTTCATAGACTTAAAATGGTTTCCCATGAGATCCAAACAAAACAGGAAAACTTTCTCGCTTAAAAACTATTAGCTTACTAGGTTTGACCAACAAGTGCATGACATCTGAAGAAGTATAATCAGATTACAGCAGATTAATAGAAATGGCAGACATAATGTACTAGTTGAGAAAGAAAATCCCAACTCTGGAAAAAAATGAAATCAGAAATTTATAAGCAATGCAAGCAATCGAACAAAAGAAAGAAACAAAAATGCAAAAAGTTTGATAAGTCAATGGTTTTTGATGTGGTTATCGAGAAATAAAAAAGAATTGCCAAAGAGGTTCATGGCCACAGTACAATTTGGTGGAACATACAGGGTAAAAAACAAGTGAATTTGAAGGATAGAGCTTTTATAGAAAATGGGATATAGATGGAGATAGTAACATGATGTGGAATCAGACTAACATCATGCCAGAGAGATCTATAGTTGAAGCCATTTACCCACTTATGGCCAATGTTCTAAAAAGCGTAAAGCGTTGCGTCGATGCCGAGAATCAAGAATTACAAGATTAAGTGTGTCAATGCGAAGAATAAGTATCATAATGCGTTTCGTATTTTTAATATTATTTTAATTATTTTTAAGACATTAAATATATATTTATATAAAAAACGTTTTATGGAAAAAAAAGGGGGATAAGGCGCGCTTAAGTACGCTATAGCGGCGCTTAATCCCGCTATAGCGCGCTATAGCGGTCAACAAAAAAGGTTGACTGCTTTTTTACGTGAATACCCCGAAGCGGAGCGTTTTCGCAACGCTCCGCGCTATAGCGGCACTATTTCCCGTTATTTAGAACACTGCTTATGGCATTGACGGAGTAGAACATAAAAGTAAACAAGATTTGCACACTTTTTTATTAATTTAGAAAAACAGCAAGGACAAAGTGCCCAGGAAAATGAAGATCATTCCTTATTTTTTTCCAATTAATTTATGGGTTACGATTCGGTAGATCTTTAAATAGAGACTTATAAGAAACATTGAAATTTACCATTTTCTGAAAGTGTGCAAGGGTTTTTTTTTTTTTTTTTTTTTGTGCTCTTTGCCTAACATATAAACATTAGCCACCGATTGTGGTAGTGGGTGGCCGACAATGACAAGAGGCGTGAGAATGGGAGCGAACACTTCTATGACTTTAGGAGGCTTCTTTTGTCTACTGTCTATTGAGAAAATATTTCCTCGTATAACTATGTCAACGAGTCGAGCCGAAAAAAAAGTTCGGGTTCGGCTCGAGCTTTATTGTGCCAAGCTTTTTTTGACCCGAGCCGAGCTGAGTCCGATCAAAAAATATAAGGCTCTGCCTTTGGTCCGAGCCTTAGCGAGCTAAGACCGGGCTAGCTCGATTTTTTTGTTTTTTTTAATATCAAATCTACATTTTTTATTTAAAAAATTTAAAATTTGTGCGATTTATACGTACTATAAATTAAAGAAAAAAATTTGGGTTCGGCTCGAACTTTTTTGTGCCGAGCTTTTTTTGGCCCAAACCGAGCAGAGCAAAACCCAGCCAAAAAAATGAGGCTCAACCCGAGCCTCAGCTCATTGTAACAGAGTCCGAGCCAGGCCCGGCTCGAGCTTTTTCCGAGTCGAGCCGAGCTCGAGCCGTTCGAGTCGACGAACTTTTTTGTCATCCCTAGACTCGTATGGTGTTCTTTGGAAATAAAATGCAATTTAAATGACTTTGTTTGGTATCCAAGTCAACATCTCCACGTAGGCCCTTCATTCGCCGCGTGAATTGTTTCATTAATTTTGAAATACAAGAGTATCATGCATGCATGAGATATAAGTTTGTGAGTACATGTATAATTTTGATACAAAACTAAGTTCATATATGATTTTGAAACAGGGAATTAGCATTCATGTATAGTTTTGAAGATAAAGTTCATGTACCATTCGAGTAATTAACTTATCAAATAGGACACCTTTGAGACTTTGTCATTTGGTAACGTCGAGCTTGTAGACTCCAAGCAACTCCGAAAGGCCTACTTTTCCATCCCACTTTGATCCAGGCTCTTGAAGAATGTGGGTGCCGACTTCTTTTCCTCTTCACTTGCTCTGTCATTAATAAGCTCTTGCAATTCTTCTCATCCTTTACGTCTCTCTCTCTCTCTCTCTTGCAAAATAGTTTGAATAGCAATTCCTTCATTGATTAATGCAGAGGAAATGTTTGGGAAGGTTTTTACTTAGAAGTTCTACTTGTATGAGCATACACAGGATTTTCACATCTTATATTCTTTTGAAAAAATATTTTGAGCACAGTTTGTTAAGCCTAGTAAAAATTCACTTTTATATAACTTTTTGTCTTCAAACATATTTAGATAAATTAATTTTTATTACTTTCTAATAACAAAATTACTTTCTTCGAATCTGTTTCATACTTTCATTTTGTATTTACCATTTCAAGCTGTTTTTTATTTTTTATTTTCCAAAACGGTGAAAATGCGTTCTTTTTCCTAATTTTTGAAAACGCGTTTTTGAAAACAAGTTAAAAATTTACAAAAAAATGACAAATTTGTCGTTTTGAGTATTTTCAGTTATAATCAAGCCAAAATTCTCAAAAATCGTTTTTGGTATTTTCAAAATAATTTATCAAAATTCAAAAAAGAACACATTTTCAACAATCTCAAAATAGGCAATCAAAACACAAGACCCAAAATGAATTCAAAACTCAAAACACAAAATTGAAACACAAAGAGAACAACCCCAAAATTTACTGTTTCACTTATATGCTTACTTAGCACCCATTTTTGTTTAGATAAAAATAAGATTTTTAGTAGATTTTGATAAAATGAGTAGTTTAAAAGTTATGGATATCATGAAAAGTGTTGTTAAAATTATTTGTTGACTTTGACTTAAATTTTAATTTATTTTTTAAGTTAAACCAACAAACAGAGACTTAGTAAACTTATTATGCTTAACCAGACATGCTTGTGTTGAGATCTACTTAATCATGCGCATCGGAATTAAAACAATTTCAATTTCCAAACAAGGATCTGATTTATGTTTAGATAGAAATTGTGATAGAAATAATACATTTGATGAATTCTGCAAACTCCTTTGCTGATTCTCGAACTCGAATGATCACGATCTACAATCTAAGCTATCCAATTGTTCAGCCTCCAATGATGATCCACACAGAGAACAAGAATGACGGTTAGGGTTTTCTTTTCTCGTACTAGCAAGAATAATGAATTTTTCATCAGGTTTTTCAAATCCTAACAGCATATTAATATAAGTCCAAACGGGCTTGACCCCGTCTCTTAAACTTAACCCGGTCCAATATTTAATTAATCAAATTAATTAATTCGGACATATTAATAAGCAACTCAATTAATTAATTACCCAACACTTGTCAATTAATTAATTGGTAAATCACATTCTTTTTGTTCTCTTTTGTGTGTGATCCATTAGATTCCCGGTCACGATACCTAACGATGTGAATTATTATTTTGATAAAATTGATAAATTAAAATACCCATTTTAATTTATCATCAATTCACATCCGTCGTCCCACATTGACATCTAGCAATGTGTCGGATACATGTGACGGAAAATGTCACGTGGTATGATAAAATCAAACTTGTTTGTTTACCGTGAAATTATAATCCTTTCGTCAATATGATCCGATCAATTACGAGATATGGATATGTGTCAATCTCAATCATCGATTATATCTTTTATCCCACTGTTAAATCAATGTAAGTCGAAAACTCATTTTCGACTTATGAGTTCACATTGGCCAATGATTTCATTATCAACTTAACTGGATCAGAATATAGATCATAATATCTTACTATCTAAGAGTGACGAATCATCTATTGATCATTCACAACCTTCATATGATTATTGACGTACCCGAACGATGTTGTATTATCAACCCTTGGCAGAGTAACGTCTAACATCACCAAAGTGTAACTGTCCTCATATAAGGTGCTATGATGACCTCAAGTCAAAGGACCAATTCCACTACCGAACGTTAGAGATTAACCACTGACACTCAGATAGTTATCCATGTGGAATCTCCCAGCGGGTCTCCAATGTTTTGTTCTATAACAAAACATCCACGTATTCATTCAAGTGTCACCACACTTTAGCTTGTGAGATTGGCTACTTATTTCACAAGTAAGAAACGACACACGTGATGGTCTATCTGTAATAACGATGTTCATATCTCGTTATTACATATGACCACGGACGATTTAAGATTCAGTTAAATATAATTTGTATATCACAATTACAACTCCTTGTGATTAACAAATCACCATGAGTTGAATCTACGGATTCTATTATTTAATTTATTAGAATATTAATTCAATTAAATAATAGATATTGCCATAAATATGTATCGATTATATATATTAAAAGTGTTTATGTTCAAAATTGATTAGATTTAGAGCATAAAACTTACAAACTCCCACTTGCACTAAACCTATCACTTATGTATCTTATACCATAAGAGTCTACATGACGATTGATAATAGTGCAATTATCACGTTTTTCAACCACTAATAATTGCATTTTTATGATTTATTGGCGCCTAAATATTTTAAATACATTTATATTTTGATTTAGGTTGCAAGTGAATGAATACGGTGAAAATTAGAAGAAAAGAGCGAAAAAGGCCAAACTGGAACAAAGTGAAGGTTTAAGGACTAAAGTGCAATTAATCTAAACATATTTCTAACCTTGTGATGAATATTCAAAAGTTTTAGAGATCAATTGGATGCATTGCATGGTCATTTACAGAGAATATAAAGGTTGCAATTATTTGCTCCATGCGGCCGCATGGGTTTATACCTTGCGGCCGCAAGGGTCATTTCCGTGACGAAATTCTGGTTTCTTTCTACGACTCAAACACTTATGGTAACTTATTTTGGCACGACTTCTTAACCCTAAAAAATCCCAGATCGTCCCACAACGCATCATTCTTCATTCTACACCATTCTTCCATACTTTTGGTTCAAGAAACTCCACGATGAACTAAATTCATTGGTAAAGCTATGAAGGAACTCAATTGGATTTGGGGATTTCAGCATCTTTCATTCATGTAACGTGTTTTTCATTGTTTAAACAATTCTAGGGTTTATGTTTCCTTTCTTTATGGGTTATTTTGATATTTACTTAACTTTTATTCAGTTTTTCATGGATTTAATCATGTTTCTTCCATTGAATAATTAAAATATTTGTTTAAGTTTCAATTTCAAATACTTTATTGATGTGATTTAATTACTGCTATATGTTAAACATATATAGTCGCTCTTTAAATCTAATTTCGATAAATTGATGTGAGAATGTGAATTAGGAAACTTAAATTCTAGAATTACATTTGTGAATTAAATTGATTTAATGGTTTATTCTCCTCATCATTAACTGATTTTAAGATTGACTTAATTTTATTCAATTGGTCATAGAATTAGTCATGCTCTTTCTATTGATTGATTGAAATAATTACTTAGGTTTTAATTTTAATTATTTAAGTTTATTGCTGTGATTTTCTACTGCTTCATGCTTTAGTATATAGTTGATTTTGAATCTGATTTCGATAAACAAAGTGTGAACATTGCAATAGGAAAATTAACCATTAGGATTAAGTTAGAATTAAATTGATTTGTATTGCTAAATCCTCCGATTAGAAAGTTAGGATAAAAACTTCTAATTGAGTAGAAAATGCATGAATAATTGATGTGATTGATCCAATCCAATTGAGGGAATTCCGACGCTTCACTGCTTCAAATTACTGATTTTAATTTCACATTTCAACATTGAATCTTACTATACATTTAAGAGAACAATTCATCCATTTTTTGAAACCTTTGACAACCTTTCCATCTCCCTGTGGATACGACACCCCAAAGCTACAATACAACTATCGCGATATACTTTGGGTGTAATCAACGATCATGTTTATGTTGCGACAACTCTTTGTCAATTGATCTACAATTTAATAACTTGTTGGAATTTGTTCTTTCTTTACGTCATTTTATTGTATTATCTTTCCAATGAGATAATACAACATTAACATATGTTTAGATCATTGATGAGACCTTAGTTCTTTCATTTACACGATGGCTCCATTGTTATCACAATGCAAAAGAATGTGATCAACAATGTTAGGAACTACTCTAAGTTCAATAATGAACTTCCTGATCTAGACCACAACTTTTGTTGCTTTCTAAAGCAATGATGTATAAGGCTTCTATTATTAAATCTACAATTATTTCCGATTTGGAATCTTTCCAACATACCGCTTAAGAGTAAATCAATATTCTAATTGAGATATACTATCATTCTAGTCTGACTAGAAGTTAGAATCAGCGTATCCATAAACTCTCAGTTCATTTTCTCCATATAAAATATTCTCAAGATTTTATCTATATAGATTGAGATGAATTAAGCAATTTTTAAGATCTATCTCTATAGATTAACTTGTTTCTCACACATCTATTACAGAGAAATTATTTAACAACCATAATTTCAACAATTAAAATACAAGAGTGTCGTTTCCTATAATATGTCTCATACATATAATATTAGGAATGTGACAATGCTCTCACTATTTTCTTGTAAACACGCAATTCGTCTTCATTTTTTTATAAAATCAAACATTTTGACTTGCACATCAATTTGAAAATTTCAGCTCCAAAAGACTTATTTCAATCCATATTGACCTTTTCCTTGTAAACTTATTTACAACATATGAGTTTTAATCCATTAGGCAGATCGACCAAGGTCCAAACCTTGGTTACATACATTAAGTTCGTATCGGATTTCATAGCCTTCTGCCATCTTAGCGAGTCAACACTTGACTTTGCTTATGCATAATTAGCAGGTTCATCATCTTCGATTAATAATGTGTGATTAGTAATCATGGATTAGTACCTTCCAGAAGGTCGAATGATCCTACAAGATTTACACGGAGCTGACGTGTTCTCAGGAGTCTCCACTTCCTGATCAAAAGTATGTTCCTCGGCAGGTTTGGGATCGGACCCAGGTTCATCTACTTTGTCAACTATATTTGTGAATTCTTGAACTCCTTCAAGATTTATTCTGCTCCCATTGTCATAAACACTTTCTTTAAGAGTATGACATGTCTTGATATGAACACCTTCTTCTCAACGGGATTATAGAATTGATATCCAATTGTCTCTTGAATATCTCACAAATATATATATATTTATCGAATTTAGTCTCAAACTTATCAATTCATTGCGTTTCACTTAAACGTCACATTCCAAACTTTCATATAAAAAAAGTTGGGTCTTCTGCATTTCCATAACTCGTATGGATTTTTATCAACCAATTTAGATAGGACATGACTTAGTGTGTAGCACGTGACAATGAGTGCATGATCTCAAAACAATTTTGAAGTGTTTGCATGGCTTATTATTAGTTGCACTATATCTAATAGTATACGATTCCTCATTTCAGATACACTATTATGTTGCAGTGTATGTGGAGGAATTCACTGCGTGAGAATCTCATTCTCTTTTGGATAATCTAAAATTTTACATTTTAAGTATTCTCCACATCAATTAGATCTTAGTGTGAGAATTTATTTACCTATTTGTTTCTCAATATCTAGTTTGAATCCCTTGAACATTTCAAGAGTTTTATACTTGAATTTCATCAAATATACATGACTATTTCTAAAATAGTCATCTAGTAAATGTGATAAGATAAGAGAAACTTTATCTAGTATTAATTGACATTGGTCCACATACATCACTATGTATTAGACTCGGTAACTATGCAGATCTTTCTCATTTTCAAGTAAAATGAGATTTGGTCACTGTGCCTAACGGGCATGATTGACATTTGTCAAATGATTCAAAATCATTTAACCAAAATATAAATCTCCATGTAAGTTTGGAATTACATTTTTATTTATGTGACCAAATTTGCAAAGCTAGAACAGGTCTTATTTAAATTATCATTTTATGCCTTTCAATATCTATAATTATTATAGAATACTCAATATTTAGAATATAAATGTCATTTTGTAATTTACCATAACTATTAAGATTTTATCAGGATAAAAAGGAACAACAGTTGTCCTTAACATTAAAATAATTCATGTCCAAACATGAAATTTATTAATGTTCATGATAATGGTAAGAATAAAACAATATTTCTCTAATTCTAATATTAAGCATAAAGGCAAAGGTAAAAAGCAACTGCTATAGGCAATGCAACAACCTTTGCTCATTTCAACATACAGGTCAACTTCTCCCCTTTTGCAGTGATATACTTCTATTTAGTTTCTGCATATTTATACAAATATGAGATCCATATCTGGTGTCCAATACTCATGAAACTAATGAAGTAGATATAAGTCTTGCAATTTCTTTTCCAATGACATATCATTTCAAAATGATAATAAGAGTCATTAGATTTGGTATTGTCCTTATTCGCTTTAACTGTCTTAGTCATCTTGCTTGCTTTCTTAAAGCATCATTTAGACTTCCCTAAAGAAATTTATGACTAAGATTTGTCCACTACAAACATATATATTGGGCTGACAGTTTTAAGCAGCAACTCTATAAATGTGCATTTGAATTTATTCATATTAAATTTATAATTAGACATGAATAACTCTATGGTAAAGATTGTAGAACCAAGTCATACTTAGTTCATTGTTCATTACTAAACTCAATTGAGACAACTTCTCAAAATAGTTAACGTCTTCAGCACACCACACTGACTGAAGACTCTTTTGCCATTATGCACTGATATAGTTGCTAGGAAATCTCATATCTTTCCACATGTAATTGTTCATCATTCAACACCTTGAGATGGAAAATCATGTGTTAGCATATATACTCTTATGTTGCTTTTGTAACTCAGGTGACATAGTCGCAAACATCACACATGTTGCAATGTTATCGTCATCACTGTGTTTATTATAGCAGCCACATCTTCCTTTATCGAGTCATCAACGAGTGTCTCTGGAAAGGGCTACTCAAGGACATAATCAATTATCATGCATGAGAACAATTCTCAGATTGTGGTGCCAATCAAGAAAATTTGGTTTGGTTGTTGGCATACAGTATGCCGTTCAAATACATATGGTTACTCAAGATTCAATAAATGTAAACGACGAAAAGAAAAAGATATATATATATAAAATGCATCAATTAATTTAATATGGTCTTTTATTAAATTAATTTCGCTCCCACTGTTTAATTTAAATTTATGACCCTCTCACATAAATTTATGGAATCCATACTTAATTCTCAGTGGGCTGGGATCCCATTTATTATATTAAAATCTTGAGTGTACTCAACAAATCTTAATAAAACATTTGGGTAGATACTATTATCAATTGTATCTCCATACAACTCCCAGATCATTAAGCTGACAACTCTTTGTCTTCACATATCTTATGTGTTAGCTTAACATACCTCCAAAATTCGTCTCCTTGAGTGTACTCAACAAAAGATAAATTTTAGTTAAGTCAAACCCATCATTCAGAAATATCCAATATTTCATAGTGTCAAACATATCCCCAATAGACCAGTTTTGAGTGTACTCACCAAGTTGAGATTGATTTAGGACTCTCGTTTTTCACTATAATGATGGAAGGCTAATATAAATATGACTTAATATTTTAACATGCCTCTACAATTTATCTTTTTGAGTGTACTCAACAAAAAATAAATTTTAGTTAAGTCAAACTCATCATTTAGAAATATCTAATATTTCATAGTGTCAAACATATCCATAATAGACCAGCCTTGAGTGTACTCAACAAGTTGAGATCGATTTAGGACTCTTGTTTTTCACTATAATAATGGAAGACGGATAATAAAATGACTTAATATTTTTAACGAGGGATTTTGCATGCAAAGGTCTCATTGAATCAATCATGTATATATGTATATATTTCATCAAACATGCAAATAAATATATATACAAGAGTGGATGATTATTGACTAATTCTATCTAGTCTTCCCGAGCCATGAGGAAAACTAGTTGGTCAAATCCTAGGGGGTATTGATACACCATCTCCATGGTTCCTCTTCTTCTTGTTTCTTCAATTAGTCCACCCATAACATATATCATATACTAGTTGGTACGCAGGCCTGAATAACATTGGACGCGCATGCCCAAAATAATAAAAATAATAACGGACTCGCAGATCCAAAATGAATAAAGAGCTCGAGGGCCCATAAAACAACAAGAATGAAATCAACCAATCAACGCAACCACGTGGTCGAGTCCATAATCATCCACTAATTATACATTCATCAAATAAATGAATTCATATATAATATATAATATTATATGCAAACATGCTTCAAGTTTCTAGTAATTAATGTCGTCTAAACTAATTTAGACAAATGGATCGGGACAATTAAATAATTAATTAATCAAGTAAATCAATTAATTTAATTAGCAGGTATATTTAATTAAAATCAAATTTTAATTTTATATACCAAATTAGAATCTCATTATAATTCCACCGTTACAAGGCGGAACTATTTAATTAAAATCAAATTTTAATTAAATACCAAATTAGAGTCCAACTCTAATTTCAAAGTTTCAGGCGAGACAATTTAATTAAATATCAAATTAGAGTCAAACTATAATTTTAAGAAATTTTTTAGGGCAAGACAATTTAATTAAAATCCAATTTTAATTAAATGTCAAATTAGAGTCCAACTCTAATTTCAAGAATATATTAGGGTGGACAATTTAATTAAAATCAAATTATAATTAAATAATAGATTAGAGTCCAACTCTAATTTAATTGAATTAACATTTTAATTTAGGATAAAACTCCTAAATAAAATAAAATTAAATTTAGGGTTAATATTTAATATTTAAGTCAAATCTGATTTTAACGAAAATATAAAAAATCGTCAATTTTAAATAAAATTTTAAATGGGTCAAAATTGATAATATGTGTCAAACCCCATTTGAAAATTAAATTTAAAACCGTTTTAATATTTAAATTCAAAACCCCTTTTGAAGATTGCAAATTTGACCCAAGTTCAAAATTAAAAACAGGCCCATCAATTATTTAAATTGCATGGCAGACCCTTCATTTTAAAATTGCAAACCGACCCCTTTTCCATAATTGCAGGCGGGGACCTGCAATTTGAGAAATTGCACCAGAGGCCCCCCGCCTCCATTCCAATTCACCCGTGATAAACCCTAGAAAATTCTCTTCCTCTCTCACCGCAACGTCGACATTTTTTTTATGAAGAAACGACGGTGTGCCGCCGCTGTCACATAGCGGGGCACGGCAACAGCGCTGTGCGCTGCTGCGATTTCTACCAGCAGCTTTCGTCTTTATGATTTGCAGCGACGGCGAACGCCACTGCAGCAGCAGCGACCGTTGCTGCTGTTTTCGAACCGTTCAGCGCGCAGCCGCACTTTCGGCAGTTGGTGCCGCCATGTCCGATGCCGTCGCCCACCGCCACATTTTCAAATCCAAAATTTATTTTCTTTTACAAAACAGATTTTTAAAGATGAATTTTTTTTCTAAATTGCTAGATTAAAAATATATATATATAAACAATCAACTTTTGACTGATCTAGGATGTAAAACAATTTCTAACAAACATAAAGTAGGCTCTGATGTCACTGTTGGGAATCTACTTAATCATGCGCAACATAATTAAAACAATTTCGATTCCCAAATAAGGATTTGCTTTATGTTTAGATAGAAATTGTGTGATAGAAATAATACCTTTGATGAATTCTGCAAACTCCTTTGCTGATTCTCGAACTCGAATGATCACGATCTACAATCCAAGCTGTCCAATTGTCCAGCCTCCAATGGTGATCTACACAGAGAACAAAAATGACGGCTAGGGTTTCTTTTCTCGTGCTAGCAAGAAGAATGAATTTTTCATCAGGTTTTTCAAATCCTAGCAGCCTATTAATATAAGTCCAAACAGGCTTGACCCGTCTTTTAAACTTAATCCGGTCCAATATTTAATTAATTAAATTAACTAAATTCTGTCCATGAATTAATTAATCCAATTAATTAATTTGGGCATATTAATAAGCAACCAAATTAATTAATTACTCAACACTTGTCAATTAATTAATTGGTAAATCACATTCTTTTGGTTCTCTTTTGTGTGTGACCCATTAGGTTTCCGATCACGATACCTAACGACATGAATTATTATTTTGATCTTATCAAAATTGATAAATTAAAAACTCCTTTTAATTTATCATCAATTCACATCCGTCGTCCTAGATTGACATCTATCAATGTGTCAGGGCAATACATGTGACGAGAAATGTCACGTGGTATGACAAAATCAAACTTGTTCGTTTACCGTGAAACTATAATCATTTCGTCAATATGATCCGATCAATTATGAGATATGGATATGTGTCAATCTCAATGTAACGACCCGGGTCCAACTTAACGGGCTGTTCCGGTCGTTCGACGACTTACTGTCCCCACTGTACCAACATGAGTCTTTTCAGCATACTTTGTCCTCACTCGCACGCTCCCCGAGAAAACTTCCCTGGGGTCACCCATCATGGAATTGCTCCAAGCCAAGCACGCTTAACTGTGGAGTTTCTAACGATGGCTTTCAAAAAAGAAGGTGCACTTTGTTGGTATGAGTAGTACCTATCAAATCTCTTAAGCTTTCGTGATCTAGGGGTATTACAATCACCACCCGTTAAACTCGCGACGTCCTCGTCGCGCTTGATCCATCTGAGGATCCGTTGCCAAGCGTTGGGATTCTAGAGATGGCTCTTACAGGTTCAAGAGGTGGCTCCCGTCCTCTGGCGTAACATTTTGTCCCGCATAGCACTTAGTTCCCGATTTCCGGCGGCAACTCGCTCTGACACCATTTGTAACGACCCGAGTCCCACTTAACGGGCTGTCCCGATCGTTCGACGACGTACTGTCCCCACTGTACCAACATGAGTGTTTTCAGCATATTTTGTCCTCACTCGCACGCTCCCCGAGAAAACTTCACAGGGGGTCACCCATCATGGAATTGCTCCAAGCCAAACACACTTAACTGTGGAGTTTCTAACAATGGGCTTACGGAAAAGAAGGTGCACCTTGTTGGTATGAGTAGTACCTATCAAATCTCTTAAGCTTTCGTGGTCTGGGGGTATTACACTCAATCATCGATTATATCTTTTATCCCACTGTTAAGTCAATGTAAGTCGAAAACTCCTTTTCGACTTATGAGTTCACCTTGGCCAAGGATTTCATTATCAACTTAACTGGATCAAAATGTAGATCATAATCTCTTACTATCTAAGAGTGACGAATCCTCTATTGATCATTCACAACCTTCATATGATTATTGACATACCCGAACGATGCCGTATTATTGACCCTTGGCAGAGTAACATCCAACATCACCAAAGTGTGACTGTTATCATATAAGGTATTATGATGACTTGTACTTCATGATTAACTTGGGACTTATATTTTTGACATGCGCTCTAACAAAGAGTTTGAAAGGTTGAACGACCTCGGTGATCTTGCAAAAAAGTTGGTCCTAACAAAGAAAAATATGGTATATCCATTGGTTTACAAGCTTTTGACTTTAGCATTGATTCTACCGGTTGCTACCGCTACTGTGGAGAGAGTGTTTTCGGTAACGAGCATTGTAAAGGATAGATTGCGTAATTGGATGGGTGATCAGTGGATGAATGATAGCACAATTGTTTATGTAGAGAAAGATATATTTTTGAAGCTCGATAATGAAGTTATTGTACAACGATATCAAAACATGAAAACTCGAAAGGAACAAGTGTAATTTATAAACTATGTTATTTTTAATATTGTCGTATTATTGTTTTATATTTTTCTTATCATTACATTCATGACAAAAACTCGACGTGCAACATCGATAAGTTGTGCCTCGCCTGACCAATAATCCTGGCTCCACCCCTGAGTGTATGAGTTTCTCACCGGCCTCAATAACGAACTTGACGATGTTTGAGGCGGAATTCTAGGTTTAAGACCACTGCGCTGGACACAAAAAGTCTTCGCCAATGTGAGAAGGGAGGAAAACCACCAGAAAATCATGATGAATATAGGCACGATCGGTGATGAGATGTGGGCATTTCTATCTTCAAGCTTTGGGTCGAATAAAATTAAATTGGGTCCATCACAATTTGGGATAAATTTATCTCCTATTACCAAGTCACATTTTGGGCCTAATGTTGTTGGAACCAGTTCACAATTTAGGCCTAATGTTGGACCGAGTAATTTTGGAAACCTTGGAAATAATTGGGTCTTCAAAAATTGGGGTTGCTGGTTTTGGACCTGGAATGGCTGCTTTGTCAAAACGAGCTACACGTGGGTTAAAAAAAAAAGGTGATCTTAGTGTGAACACTATCCAAAACTCGAACACAAGGAAGGCATTTGATAGGATATACATGAGAAGCCCACATGCTAGAAATTGAGACAGAATATTAAAACTCATGTCTATCAAATCTCAACTAATCAAATAAGAAACTCCAATGAAAAGAAAAGTGGAGCATTCAACATTGAACAATTAAAACAACTCTTATCGGACCTTCTCTAACCTTCAAATGTCAAGTCAATCTTTTTAAACACAACCTTTTGAATTCCTTAGCCCATAAAAGTAGTTTTCTAAAAGCCTTAAATATGTCATCAAAATATAAAACACCGTAGATTATTGACTTAGGTTCTTTCGATCACATGATGAATTCTTACCATATGTTCTCTTCATACTCACCATGAGCTGCCAATGTCAAAGTTAAAATTGCAGATGGATCACTCTCATCTATTGTGAGAAAAGGAAGTATTCGTATTTCTATGTTTATCACCCTAAAATCTATCATTCATGTCCCAAACTTGTCATGTAATCTATTATTTGTTAGTTAATTAACTAAAAACTCCAATTCCTGCGCTAAATTTTCTCAATCTCTTCGTGTCTTTTAGGATAGGACCTATCATTAGGTAAAATGATTGACAATGATAAAGAATGTAATGGACTTTATTACTTTGAAGAGGCTCTCTAGGGATAAGCGATACTATATTGTAGCATTATAGAATGGGTCACCCTAACATTTAATACCTATGGCGTATATTTCTTTCCATCTTTTCATATAAAATATTAGGTGCCTTTCAATGTGGCATTTGTGAACTTGGAAAACACAAATGCGCTACTTTTTCAAAATCAACATGAAAATCATCGAAACCAATCAGTGTGACTTATAGCGATCTATAGGGCCCTTCACGAGTTTCTAAACAAACTCATACCAAATGGTTTTTTATGTTTATAGATGATCATACTCAGATATGTTGGGGTTTATCTATTGAAAGAAAAAATTTATTTCATTCGGTATTCATCAGCTTTCGTCAAATGATCCAAACACAATTCCAAACACAAATTGAAATCTTGTGCATTAATATGGTACTAAATATTTCAATACCACTCTACAAGATTATCTATAAAAAAAAATTAGATAATATATCAAATTCGTGTGTTGATACCTTTCAATAGAATATGATTATTGAATGAAATAATAGACACTCCTTGAGTTACACGTACTTAATGTTCACTACAAAAATGCCAAAACTATTTTGGGAGAATGCTATCTTAACATCAACCTACCTCATCAATTGAATGTCGAGCCATACTTTTTCCTTTCGTCACCTATCCAAAACCTTCAACAAGTTTTCCCTACTTCTAGCCTAAACTCAAACATATCCTTCAAAGTATTTGGCCTCACTACTTTTGTTCACACCCATTTCCATATTCGAAACTTGATCCTCGTGCAATTAAGTGCGTTCACATCAAATATTCATCCACTCAAAAGGGCTATATATGTTATGATCCATTAACAAATAAAATATTTGTTAGCTTTGATGTTACATTTTTTGAGAGGTCGTCTTACTTCAAAAAGCCCTCTCTTTAGGAGGAGAACTTAAGTGAAGATTGGCTCTTAGGCTTTAATATCCCTCTAGGCCTACCCAAAACACTGAACCCAACATACCATCATGTTCTAATATTTCATGTAAATAGTAAAATTTAAACTCGTGAGGAAATATAAAAATACAAATTGATGAGGAGATGTTAGTTACTTAAGGAGGCCAAAATCAAAAGAAAATCTCACATCTGAATTATCAAGAGAATTGGAATCGATGATAGCTCGAGACCCTCATACGTCCAAACCTCTAGATATGAATCTACCTATCGCACTCAGAAAATAAACTCAATCATGTACTCTTCACCCTATCTCAAAATCTATATCTTATGATGCTCTATCTACAGGACTAATCTTGATAGTACGAAAATTCTAAAGAGTATTCAGGAAACCTTGAAAGTTCTCAAATGGAGAGAAGCAGTGATGGATGAAATGCAAGCCTTAGAAAAAATCGATCTTTAATTTGAAGTGCAAAGTTGATGGAACAATAGAATGATATAAAGTTGTTCTCGTTTCAAAATGATACACACAAAGATATGGCATTGACGACATAGAGACGTTCGCAACAATGGCAAAGTTGAAAACAATTCGGGTTCTATTGTCTTTGGGAGCTAACTTTGACCGGTCCCTCCAACAACTAGACATTAAAAATGTATTTCTTAATGAAGAACTAAAGGAAGAGGTCTACATGACTCTACCACCAGGATTTATAAAAATGAATGAGGAAAATCGGGTCTACAAACTCAAGAAATAATTGTATGGTCTCAAGCAGTCACTAAGAGCATGGTTCGATAGATTTTCAAGTGTTGAAATGTCAAGGTTATCTGCAAAGACAATCAGATCATACCAAGTTCTTCCATGGATGATCTAATTCTAACGAGAGACAATACAATTGAGACGGAAAGACTCAAGAGAAGACTAGCTACTAAATTTCAAGTGAAAGACCTCTAAAAAATGAGATACTACTTAGGGATGAAAGTGGCAAGAGTGAAAAGAGGTATTTGTATGTCACAATGAAAATATATTCATGATCTTCTGATTGAAACAAGAATGCTTGGATGCAAATCATGAGACACGCCTATTGGTACACGAAGAAAACTGAACACAATGGAAATCCATCTAAGGATAGATATATTGACTAGTTGAAATACTGATCTACATATCTCACACTAGACCAAACATTGTGTTTGCAGTAAGAATGGTAAGTCAACATATGCGTTCACCAAATGAATTTTTTTAATATTTACAATAATGCAACATTAATTCTACTAATGACATGTTCAATTTTATCTCTTACAAAATAACGTAATCCAATCTCGTAATACTTTTTGCGTCTCTCTTTGTTGAGTTTTTCATAGATTTGTAGCGTGCTCAAAATAATGAAGAGAAGAGCAATCGAGCTATTCGATTTCTCCGGAATGGAAGAAACGACACTATGGTAGAATGAGAGATTTGAGTAAAACTTAGGTTAATTTAATTGTGTTGAGCTTATACTTGGGCTCGAAATTCGAAATAGGAAAATCATATTTTGGGTTTGCGCTAAATTAATTAGTTAGCAAATTTATTTAGAAAAATAAAATAATTTGAATCATTTAATATAGGAAAAATGAAATAAAAATTATAGAGATTCAATTGTTATCCGATTCTTCGGTTCTTGTCTAGAACTGATAACCAAACCAAATACGTCGATTCTCAATTTAGATACCAATTTGAGTATTTAACTTTAGAAGAATAGCTCGGCTCAATTTGGTTCGGGTATAGTTCAGCTGCCCTAATTTTAGTATACAAGAAATGTAGAAAAATAAATTATGCTTTCATCTTTCACAAATGATAGGATATTTCTTTTGCTAATCAACTTTTGAGCTAAATTTTATTTGAAATTTGGTTCCAATTAATAATGAGCATGGAACGGTACAAAAAAGTAATGACATGTTCTCTTTACTGTTTTCAAACCGTTTTCTGTTTTTGATTTTTCGAAACAGTAAAAACGCGTTCTCTTTTCTATTTTCGATACCGCATTTTTGAATTTACAAAGAAAACTCGAAACGAAATTTTTTTCGTTTTGAGTGTTTTCAGTTATAATCAAATCAAAATTTTCAAAACGCGTTTTAGGTGTTTTCAGAACAATTTTTCAAAATGTCAAAAAGAACACATTTTCAACAATCTCAAAATGGACACTTAAAACACAAAACTCAAAATGAATTCAAAACACAAAACACAAAACTGAAATACGAAGAGAACAGCCTATAAGTTTTTGTAAAGGTCTATGAACGTTGCAAGTGGTAACATTTTAATATAATCAGCCCCTGGCATTCAACGTTGGAAATGGAATCATCTTTTAATAATGGTTATTTTTTATTTTTTATTTTTTTTCATGTTAGATCTACACCATTAAATTAGATTAATTTAAGGGTTAAGATTATTTGTCAAGTACCTTTGTCCATTAAACGCTCCCCCCTATAACAATAACGCAAATTAAACTTATGAATGGATAAATAAGATAACACAATACAGCAAACAATATATTATAAATCCCAAAATAATAGAGTGATAAGAAGCATGGACAAGATTATAAACGTACTAGTCAAATTTATGACATCAATAAATGAGACTGTTATAAATTAAAAAATAAATAAATAATAATAACTAGATGTTACAACAAATCCTATATATAACTCGTTTAGGAAAATCCACGAGTCCACCGTTACAAGAAAACATGAATTTCTTCAAATTCCAGTTGCCTATAGTTCTCCTGTTTCTCATAGCATACAACCCTATAGTATATTCAAAAAATCTTAATATAAGCATCATCAATGATTTAGATAATCCACTAACTCTCAAATGCATTGTTCATGGCCAGTCGATTCCAAATATTGATGTATCACCACATGGAGGTGTTGGCCAGTTAAGTGCTGACTCAGGGAACCAATATCCCCTTATTTTCGTCACGATGGATACCAAAAGTTTTGATTACGATTTCAGATTTTATATTAATATTACTAGAGATTGTCAGGAATGTGCTGAACTTGGGTGCTTTTGGAGTGTAAAACAAGGTGGATTATATCAATTGATCGATGGAAAATGGGTTATGGTGCTTATATGGGTGGATACTTACCTTTGATTGAGTTTTAAGAATTTAATTACAGTTTTCATTAATGAAGCCAACATTTTTTTTTTACTTGCTTCTTTGTTTGATTATGGAATTTCTTTAAAATAACGGTTAAAAACTGATTACGTCACAAAACTTTCAATTTTAGTATAAATGGTGGCCCCTATTTTTTAAAATTTTTTATTCGTCAAACTCATTTCAACCACATTTTATGGAATCAATAATTTTTATCAATTTTTCGAACATCCATTTCATCAATTTCTAAAAATTTTTACCAAAATTATGATTTCCAATAAAATTAAACACGGGCTAAGTCACTGTCCATATATGTGTTAATTGTTTAACAATGAATTTTGTGACGTTTTTGATGGGGAGACTCGTCTAGCAAACTAAAATGCCAATAGCTCAAAAATCTACATTAAGCTCGCAGTTATATTGAGACGGCTAAAATCAAAATGAGTGTTCTAAAATCCAAATCTGATGTAGAATAGATGTTCTCTATGTTATTATAAATGTCATCTCACCATGGCCGTCAGCCACATGAGCAACGTGACGTAAGCGGAAGCGTAAACCAAAACGAACATAATCGAAATCATTTGGCTCACGTTGAGAGCCAGGAATTAACAATAAAGACTCATTGCTTCGCTCAAGAGTACAGAGAAATTATTCTTGATAATATATATATTAATTCCTAAATATACCAATATTGGACAGACAATAATCGAAATAATTCCAAATTATATAATATTCATTCAATAAACCACCAATTGTTACATTGACACGCTTCAATATCTAAACATTTATGATTTTGCTACATGTACACTTAGTTTGACATAATGCTTGACATTCTCTAATAAAAAGACATAAATATCCTTCATCTTATTCTTTAGTCAAGTCAAGGTTCTTTATTCCTAATATAAGGTAGTTTTGATTTATTTCTCCTAATAAATAGAAAAGTCAATTATACTCGTATTTATCTATATATCTTTTATCAAAACAATCATTTAATATTTTAATTTTATTTTCTAAGTTATTAATTTCTCTATTAATTCTGATTATATTTTCTTTTATAGGCACAAGTATATCTCTATTATTTTTCAGAAAATAATCAAACATAGTATAAAATTGTTTAATTTTTTCTCTTTTTTTTTCACAGTTAATTTCTAATTTTCGAATACAATTAACTAAAACGTAATAAAAAGCAGCAGTGCAAATATTAATGCAAGTAACTGACATAAATAAGAAAGATCTTACAGTTATTGAAGCAGAAGGTAAATGCAGATTAATATCAACGAGATTTCCCTCGAGCTTGTTCCCATATGTTAGTATATTCAGATATAAGTAATAGTTGTTGTTTGAGTTTTAAAAAGTGGGTTATGGTCCAACACGACTTCCGCACTCTTATTGGTTTTCTCTCCGACTCTTTTGCATATCTTACAATGGATCACACGGAATCACAGTTTTCCTTTCAACTCCTAGTTAAAACATCACCTTGAATGGTAACAAGGTTCTCATGACTTTCTCTAACAACGCCTAAAATGCCTACACACGACAACAAGATACTTGCACTAACCCTCAATGTTTTCACCGTTGGAGTATAAGTAAGATAAGAGCTTTTGAGAATACAATAAGGATAAAAAGACAGTGTCTTCAAACAACTTTGATTTCATAAACACATCACACTAATATCTCTTACATGAGAGTATACATATATATTTTGGCTACACTCTTGGTACTTTCTCTAAAGAGATTAGAACTCCATAGAGATTACCTTATTACAATCTTCAAATGAAAGAAAGAAACTGAAATGGCTACAAGATTTGAAAACGAGAGAGAAATAAGTTTTTGCTTAAGGATGGAATGCCTTCTTTTGAGAATTAGTCTTTTTTTATAGACTCGAAAAAGCTCTATAGTTGTTCTTTATTATTGTTGTGTTACTGTGTAAGATAATGGGAATCTTACTGTGGCCTAAAGTTGTTTGTCTTAACATGAAAAATAATGTAGGTGAAATCCCACAGTTTTTCTTTATCAAAGTGACTTTGATAAAGTAATGATAAAGGGGGTTCATTACTTTTCCATATGAGACTCAAATCACTCATCTGAAAATTCCTCTAGATCTAGTGAGATTGGTGAGCCATCTTCTTCATTGCTACAACACTTGC
Source organism: Fraxinus excelsior (assembly GCA_019097785.1). Taxonomy (NCBI): domain Eukaryota; kingdom Viridiplantae; phylum Streptophyta; class Magnoliopsida; order Lamiales; family Oleaceae; genus Fraxinus; species Fraxinus excelsior. The sequence goes on from CM032644.1 coordinate 17,415,682, forward strand.
ACTTATGGTTTGGATAACGCCAAAACTGTTTACATAGCTCATTTTTTGTCTTCTGTGTTCCACTAGCGTCTCCTCCAAACTATGATCGCACCATGCCAATCTTCTTGTTTAGTGGGTGTCACAGCCTTACTGTAAATCAAGTGATCTTGTGATTCATACACCCAAATTTTCTGATTTTCTTCAATAATTTTCTGGAGATGCTCAAATTGTTCTTTATATCCCTTGGCTCTACGAAAAGTTGTCGTATTGATGACATCTTCTAGTATAGTTTCGTGGATTTCATTTTTCTCAGGTTGGAGATGCTTGGAAGTAGTGGCAATCCTTATGACATAGCTAACTGGCAGAAGCCTATTTTCTTCATTATCCCATTCGAGACTTGCTGAGAAAAACCTAATATATATATATATATATATATATATATATATATATATATATATATATATTCTTATATTTAAGAACTTGGCAATATCTTTCAAAAACTCGGACTACCTCTTTTGGTAGCATAGAAATTTCCTTTAAAGATTCTGATGGGTAAATACAAATTATATTTCCCATTTCAAATAGAGTACAAACCCAGTATGCTGGGGCTCCTGGATATAAATTCGCTTTGTTATAGGTTCCATATGTTAAGGTTTTCATCCAACCCCCAATACTGGTAAACCAAAACAGGCGAGATTGAACAGTACATATGCTAAAATAAAATCGTTTTTACTTTTGATATCATTAACACTGAGAGTGTTACAGGCCTTGATGATATTTGAGCGATCTAGCTCTGGTATAGAGATACTTTCCTTTGTAAATTTTTTCTCCTGTGAGGGAGACAAAGTAGTATTCTCTTGGACTGATAGTTTATGAAGCTTTAATGCTTATTGCTCAATATTGGTATCGAGGCCTTCAAATTTATTGGCACTAGTATAACCTTATTGGCTTTATCAGATATCGGCTTGATAGCAGCCATTTCTATTAGTGTTATCTTGGACTCCATAGCAGCAATCTTCATATTCATTTCGAACTTCAATGTCTCTAATTCCTTCCTGATTTGCTCCATTCCTGGTTAAAAAATCTAGAATAAAATTGTCTTTCCCTTTAATATGGACAATATCAAATTTAAATAGTGCAAACCACATTTGCATTCTAATAAGTGGCCTTTCAGCTGCACTTGTTCCAAGTTTATTTGTCAATAATGGTTTTACCTGAGTATTAACTATTCTAATAAGAAATTTCTTAGGTAGCAAATAAGGTTCAAATTTTGCTACACCTTTTTTAACGGCTAAACATTATTTACGATTGATATCATACCTTGTCTCGGCATCTTTGAATGTACCTGAAGTATAAGTAACAAGCTCTTCTGGGCATTTACATAATGGATTACAAAAAAAATCTTTATGATTTTCTTTTCTTTTTAAAATTGCTTCCCCAATGTAATAAGGATGCGTCAGTTTCTAAAATAAAGAAATCATCATCATTTAGAATATTTAATTTTGGTAGATTTTCACATATTCTTTTAATTTTATTTACTATTTCTATATCTTCTTGTATCCATTCCCATTCAACTCCTTTTTTTAGTTTTTTTGGTAAAGTAAACTTTGTATTTTGTACAGTTTTTAATAAATTTCTCAGAATAATTTAATAATTCAATAAAGCTTTGTAGCTCTTTCTTATCTCTAATTTTTTTTTTCTGAAAAATCAATAATCTTCTTCCTAATATGAGGTTGTTGAAGTATTTTTTTTCAGTAAAAATATATCCTAAGAATTCAATTTCAGTCTTAGTTATTTCTGCTTTTCTTTCTGATAAGGCTAATCCAATTTTCTAGCAATATAGTTGAATTTCTTAAGATGTTCAATATGCTCTTTTAGATTCTTACTATGAATAAGAATATCATCTACATAAACAATGCAGAAATTCTTTATTGGTCTAATAATCTTATCCATTCTTTGTTAAAATATTGATGGTACATTCATCAATCCAAATGGCATAACATTCCATTTGAATTGTCCTAATGGATTAGGGGTAGTAAAACTAGTTAAAGGTTTTGATGCTTCATCTAATTTTATTTGCCAATATCCAGATTTACAATCAAATTTAGAATATATTTTACTTCCTTGTATTTGTTTTATTAACAATTCTTTTATTGGTACTTTATAGCTATTTGGTACAGTTTTAGGGTTCAAATATCTATAATCAATTACCATTCTAACTTTTCCTTTTTTAATTTCACTATGGTTTCTCACCATAAATGCTGGACTATTATATGGACTGGTTGATTCTTTTATAACTCCTAATTGTAAAAGTTCTTTAATTTGTATTTCAAATTCTTTTTTATCTTCTTCGCTATAAGGAAATTGTTTTCCTGATATTTTAGCATCTGGGTCTTTTAGTTCAATGGTTGTCATATGTTTATCTTTATCCCATTTAGCTAAGGGTGTTCATGATAACATTCTTTTAGTTCTAATTTAATACTTTCTAATTCTTCTTCTAAATTACTAATTCCTAATACTGGAATTTTTTGTTTTTGATTAATTTCTGTATAACATCCACCACGATTATATGCAGAACTCTGATATCTGGGTTTATGGTAAATTGGTTGATGTGCAATTCCAATGGCTTTATAGATTTTTGGTGTTTTAATTTTGTGATTATAAGGTGTTGTAATTCAAAACTATCTTTATATTGTGCAAAATGGTTATATGTGTAGATAAAATTCTCTCCTAAAAGGATATCACATCCGATTTTATCTGTTGCATATATTAGAGGTATAAAACATTCTCTATTTCCTATAATTATAGGAACATTTTTATAGCGACCAAGAATTTTAAATTTATATTAAATTATTTTTCTCGAAAAACGTGTCGCTAAACTTTAAACCGTAACATTAAAGTGAAAACGCGTTCGTCTAGCCGTTATAATCGAACCTAAATTATTTCAAATCAAATTCCTTTCTAAATGAGTTTAAAGTATTAATTTCTTGCTATTTTATTTTTTAATCCGAATTTTAGTAAATTAAGTAAAATATATGTTCTATAATTATTTTAAGTCCAATTATTTGAAATCCATTTACATTTGCCCAATGCAATTAAGTCCAAATCAAAATTTTAATTCTTCTTAGCTCAAATTCATTTAGGTACATGGCTTTTAAGTTCAATTAGAATATTTCCAAAAGCCCAACTGTTTGGCCCAATTACCCACCTAAAAGTTTGTGCCCTAATATTTCACTATTCAAATAAGCACCCTCATTTCTCCCTCCCACACATTCTCACGCAGCCAAACAGCCATTGGGTAAAGAGACTTCATCTCTCTCATTTCCTCTTATTTCAGTTCACTGGGAGACTCAAGTTGATGCTAAAATCAATTTTTAGCACTAACAACAATCCCTCAAATTTTGGAAACTCTTGATGATGCTAGAACAACAATTTCTAGCATCAACAACTTGTTGATTCCACAAAAATTCTACAACACAAACACCAACAACAGTCACCAACATCACCAAATCGAGACCATCAATGCCACCATCTCCCCATCCACCAGCTCAAGCCACTGCACTACAATCAAACAAAGTCTACTGCCACCACCAAGCCAACCCAATCGAAACCTCAACTGCAAATGCACACACATGCCACCAACAGGTTTACCTCACCATCACCAATCGAACCAACTCCACCAAGCCAACCAAAACCACCAAACCGAAACTCTCTGCCCTCCCAAAAATCGAGACATCCACCAACACCATCCCCTCATCACCTCAATATCACCAAAGCCAAGAACAAACCACCATCCTCTCCTCAAAACCGAGAACAATCAACACCACCTCAAATCAACTCTAAACCAACTCAATCAAGAAAATAAGACTACCCATGAACTCACCTTGTTTTCCCAACCATTTCTTGAGTTTGATCGCCGCCAAGAAACTCAAAAGGGAATCGAACCTCCAAACCTTGTTTTAACCGTTGACCGCGCACCATTTCGACCAAATAAACCCCCCCCCCCCACATACCCACGAGCCCCGCGCCACCACCGCCGGTCGATGGTGGTAAGAACACAGAGACATTTTATTTTATTTTATTTTATTTTGATTTTTAGAAATTGCTTTTAAGCCCTCAAGTCTTTAAATCGAATTACTTTAGTTCCAAAGTTTGAAGCACTTTTATTTCAGTCCTTAAATTTCTCAATTCCAGTTTCATAAAACTTTCAATTGAGTCCCTAAATCTTTAAAAGTCACTGTTTCAGTCCTTAAACTCCTATTTTCAGTTTTGATTAATTTCAATTTAGTCCCCAATTTTAGAAATTATTATTTCAGCCATTTAGTTTTTATTTTCAGTTTTAAAGGATTTACAGTTTAGTCCCTAAACTCCTAAAAGTTATTATTTCAGCTTTTAGCTTTTATTTTCAGCTTTAATAAGATTTGCAGTTTAGTCTCTAACTTTTAAAAATTAATATTTCAGCCCTGAAACTTTTATTTTCAGATTTAATAAATTTTCAATTGAGCCTCTGAACTTCATTTTATCATTTTAAGCTATTAATTTCAATTTCACAAATTTTCAATCAAGTCTTTAAACTTTATTTTATCACGTTAAAACTTTAAAGTTTCGAAATACTAATTCAAAACTTATTTACTATTTTGGCTAGACGAAACGTACGGACGATTAAGAGCTTGAGATCACCTTCTGCTTCATTTTTGCACGTAACTCGAGATATTGAGGTAGACTCGCCTTCATTAATTAGTTTAAATTATAATTGCATGTTTTATGTGAATTATATGCTTTAATGCATGATATGAGAATATGTCATATGAGATATATGATGTTGTTATACTTGTCATAACTTATATACTTTAATGTATGAGAAAGACGAGAATCTCTTATGAGATAAGGTGAGAATGTTATGCATAACTTATGTACTTAAATGCATGAGACGAGACTACCCACACCCTATATTTTTAAAGAGCCTATGATTTTCAAGAAAATGAGCCAAAAATGATGATGATGATGTCACGTTATATATTGCATAAGCATGTGTTTAGATCAAGCTAATATTTTGATAATTGGAATTAGCTCAATTTGAAGAACCTTTTAAATCACAAGATATAAAGTGTTCAATGCTAATATAGTATGAAGATGATGTAACCAAGAGAACACACATTTAAGCAAACAAAAACTCACAATGAAAGAAAAAAAAAACGATCATTGCAGTAATTTTTGAGATTCAATCAAAAATATTCATACCGGAGTAGTGGTTTCAAAATTGATCACCAGAAGCAACACAGCTGATCGAAGGAACGAAAGAAGAAACCCGAAGCCTAAAGTAAAAATTTTCGATAGAAAATCAGGGTGGCAGGGCATTAAGCAATATCACAGAAAAGAAAAATGATACATAGGTTCAAACAAATACAGATCACTTCTCGTTTCTACGGCTTGTTTGCTTGATTTACTTTTCCCAGGTTCCCTCATTTTTATTTATTTATTTATTTGCATCATTTCTTGACAGGGTTTTTATATCTTGGAAATTGTTCAAGGACAACGTTTGATTCTCATTATTGTAGAATGATAATGAAAAATTATAGCCGTTATACCCTTATTTGATTAGGTAAGCTTGAACGTTCATAAGTCTTAAACGTTCATTAAATCTTAAGTTCTTACCCTGTTAAAGGGACCTAAGATTTCAACGTGATCATATTCTTGATTATTAAAATTCCAAAATTTTCTGCTCTCTTTAATTTTTGTTGTTATGAAGTATCCAAACTTAAGTGCTATTATTTGATACATTTAGTTTAGTAATATAATATACCTATATATTGTTAATGGATAAAATCACATATCGAATAAATATGAAAATATAGACCAATCAATAAGAGTTTGAGATACTCTTCTTAATAAGGTTGATCTCTTAAGATGGAACCACAATTCTTAACATGGTATCAGAGCCCATAAGCTTAACGAGCAATTTGATTCAATTAAGACTCAAAAAGAATTGAGCACACGAATTTTAAGATTAGTCTGCTCAAACGAGCCTCATCTTGCGAGGGCATGTGAAGAGATAAAATTTTATATCGAATAAAGATAAAAACATAGATCAATTAATAAGAGTTTGAACTACTCCTCTTAAGTTGAATTTTTAAGATGGAACCTCAATTCTTTACATATATTATTTAATCGTGAGTGAAAGATAAAAGTAACACATTTTATTTTGGCAATGAGGAATTTCAAAGTTAAGCCAACGTCATGGTCAAATTTGTAATCGAGCTCTAAAGTTGAAGAGCCATTTGGCCCATTTCTAAGTGTTTTCGTTTTACTTGTTAAATAGAAAAAAAAAGTCGTACCAACATCTGATAAAAATGTAATTTCCCTCCTTTGGTCCTCATTATTTGTAATTTTAATGGTTGGAATAGTATTTTTTTGAAAAATGTGTGGTTAAAAATGATTTTTTTTTTTTTTTGATATTATATACAATATTATTTTATTAGAGAATGTGTGGCTGATAAAAAAAATGAGAAAAATGAATTATAATTTTAATGGGTACCAAACGGGGCTATTTGTAATGATTTGTGTTGAGTCTTGATATTCTCTAAAATGTTATTGTGCTCACTTTTAAATCTTTGTTTAGGTGTCATAAATTTAATGTTAATTATTTAGGTCCACCACAAGGAAATGCCCTTAGCAAAGAGAAACAATATAAAAATCAAATACAAACAACAACCATATATTAAAAAAAAAAAGTAATATAATAGAAAATAACTAACTCGTTGGAAAAGAGCAAACCTCAAAAGATCGAAATCCTAAACCGTCTTCTCCAATATGGAAAACAAATAGCAGTAACACAAATCAATTGTACAAACATAATATAACTTATCATAAATAAGAATCAGGTTAAAAATATAACTCACCCGTCGAACAAATTTGGCTCCAAAATATCGAAATCCTATTCCGTAAAATGTGAGAAAACCAAAGCAATAACACACATCAGTTTATACATAGCAGGAAAATAAGTTTTAAATACATAATATTCAAGTAAACTAGGTGGATTTTGTTAAGAAATATAGTATTATTTTATTTTATTGTTTATTAAGGGTAGAATAGTCTTTTTAGTTTTCATTATTTTAGACTATATATAGTCTCTCTATATGTAGGTTTTGTATTAACTTTTCATTATGCAGAATTAATGAAACTCTAGCCTCCCTTTTTCCCTTTCTTTTCTTTCAATTGTTTAACATGGTATCAGAACAAAAATTTATGGGACAAAGTTTAATCTCAAACACAGCTTTCGCGGATCCAACTGGTATTTCATGGTGATTTCGAGACAAGTTCGATAGAGTTTTCTTTCCGTTTTGCAATCTGGTATTTTGTTTTCCTTTCTTTTGAGATCTATTTTTCCTTCTTCTTTGATTATGGCTACTGAAAGAGACGATTTGCTTCAGTCTGTGAGTGTGAGGTTGGATGGAAAGAATTATTCGTATTGGAGTTATGTGATGAGAAACTTTCTTAAGGGTAAAAAGACGTGGGGATACATTAGTGGAACTTTTGTGAAACCTAAGAATACCGATGAGGATTATGCTGGTTTGGTAGATACTTGAGAATCAAATAATTCGAAAATCATTACTTGGATTAACAATTCTGTTGAGCATTCCATAGGCAGAGAGTTGGCGAAATATGAGACAGCAAAGGAGGTTTGGGATCATCTGCAAAGGTTATTCACTCAGTCAAATTTTGCGAAGCAGTATCAATTGGAAAATGACATACGAGCTCCTCAGCAGAAAAATATGAGTATTTAGGAGTTTTATTCTGCTATGACAGATCTTTGGGATCAATTGGCTCTTACAGAATCGGACGAATTAAAGGCATGTGCACCCTATATTGCTAGTAGAGAGCAGCAACGGTTGGTTCAGTTTTTAACTGCACTTCGCAGTGATTTTAAGGGACTTAGAGGTTCAATTTTGCATCGTTCTCCACTTCCTTCTGTTGACTCAGTTGTTAGTGAGCTATTGGCGGAAGAAATACGTCTCAAGTCTTATTCTGAAAAATGAATCCTTTCTGTTTCTAATCCTTCCGTGTTAGCAGTGTCTTCTAAGTCACTCTCTCATAATCAGAATAAGTTTTACGGAAGGGTTGCCCCCGATGAGTGCAGTTTCTGTAAGCGTAAAGGTCATTGGAGGGCTCAGTGTCCTAAGTTGAGACAGCAGAATCAATCGCAGCAACAATTTCAAGCTTGGAAGCCTGGCAACCAGTCACAATCGAATGCTCATAGACCACCTCATGGCTATAGACCACCACAGTCTAATACTGCAGCAGCAGCTTCATCAGGTCTCTTTACCGATCCTAGTATTCTGGCTGAGCAATTTCAGAAGTTTCTCTCCTTACAGCCACAAGTTATGTCTGCTTCCTATCCTTCCGTAGGTCAGTTGCCTCATGGTTTTTCAGGTATGTCACATTCTGTATGGGTCTTGGATTCTGGTGCTTCACATCATATGTCTCCAGATTTTTCATCTTTTGCTTCTGTGTCTCCTTCGTCTTCTATTCCTGTCATGACTGCTGATGGCACTCCTATGCCTTTAGCAGGTGTTGGTTCTGTTGTCACACCTCACTTGTCTCTCCCTAATGTTTATCATATACCGAAACTCACATTAAGTCTTGCTTCTGTTGGTCAGTTATGTGATTCTGGTAATTTAGTCACATTTTCCTCTTCTTCTTGTTATGTGCAGGGCCTGCAATCTCAGAAGCTGATTGGGACAGGCCGTAGGAAGGGTGGACTATATATTTTGGATGAGCTAAAAGTGCCAGTTGCTGCTTCTACTACTAGTGTTGATTTGTCTTCTTTTCGTTTGAGTCATTCTTCTTCTAGTTTTTATTTATGGCATTCTCGTTTAGGTCATGTTTCGTCTTCTCATTTAAGATTTTTGTCTTCCACTGGAGCGTTAGGAAATTTGTAACCTTGTGATATTTCTGATTGTAGTGGATGTAAATTGGCAAAATTTTCAGCTTTACCTTTTAATCGAAGTATTTCTGTTTCTTCTTCTCCTTTTGATTTGATTCATTCTGATGTATGGAGGCCTTCTCCTGTTACCACAAAAGGAGGGTCTCGATATTATGTTTCCTTTATTGATGATCATACTCGTTATTGTTGGGTTTATTTAATGAAACATCGTTCTGAATTCTTTGAGATATACTCAACATTTCGTTCTATTGTCAAAACTCAACATTCTGCTGTTATCAAATGATTTAGGTGTGATTTGGGTGGGGAATACACTTCTAATAGATTTTGTAAGCTTCTTGCCTTAGATGGAACCATTCACCAAACTTCGTGTACTGATACTCCTGAGCAAAATAGTGTTGCTGAAAGAAAACATAGGCACATTGTTGAAACTGTTCGCTCTCTCTTGTTGTCTTCTTCTGTTCCTAGTGTGTTTTGGGGTGAAGCTGTTCTTACTGCTATATGTCTGATTAATACAATTCTATCTTCTCATATTTCAGGTCTTTCTCCTTTCGAAAAGTTGTATGGGTATGCCCCTGATTATTCTTTCTTTAGAGTTTTTTGTTGTACTTGTTTCGTTCTTCGTCCTCATGTAGAACGTAGTAAGTTGTCATCTCGATCTGCTATTTGTGTCTTTCTTGGTTATGGTGAAGGTAAAAAGGGATATCGTTGTTTTGATCCAATAACTCAGAAACTTTATGTGTCTCGTCATGTTATTTTTCTCGAGCATATACCTTTCTTTTCTATTCCATCAATTACTCATAATTTGACTAGATCTGATCTTATTCGTATAGATCCATTTTCTGACGATTCTAATAGTTTGTCATCTCAGGTTCCCAGGACTTCACCTACCTCTTCTCATGTTCTTACCCCGTTATGTTTACAACCAACTCGTATTGATCATTCTGTAGGTACTGACACTTTACTCTCCGGCACACCTGGAGGTCCCTTTTCTCCTACGGTCCCTCAAGCTCCGTCTGAGATTGTGGATTCACCTCTACGTCAATCCACACGCATTCGTAAGTCTACAAAGTTACCAGATTTTGCTTATTCTTGTTATTCTTCATCTTTTACTTCATTTTTAGCTTCTATTCATTGTCTCTCTGAGCCCTCTTCCTATAAAGAGGCAATTCTTGATCCTCTTTGGCAGCAAGCTAGGGATGATGAAACTTTCTGCTTTGCATAAGACTGGTACTTGGGATTTGGTTCCTCTACCTCCTGGTAAGAGTGTTGTGGGTTGTCGTTGGGTGTATAAGATCAAGACTAATTCTGATGGATCAATTGAGCGATACAAAGCTCGGTTGGTTGCAAAAGGGTACTCTCAACAGTATGGTATGGATTATGAGGAAACATTTGCTCCTGTTGCAAAAATGACTACTATTCGTACTCTTATTGCAATAGCTTCCGTTCGTCAGTGGCGTATCTCTCAACTTGATGTTAAAAATGTCTTCTTGAATGGAGATCTTCAAGAAAAAGTTTATATGGCACCCCCTCCTGGTGTTTTATGATTCTGGGTATGTTTGCAAGCTAAAGAAAGCGTTATATGGTCTCAAACAAGCACCTCGTGCTTGGTTTGAGAAATTTTCTGTTGTGATCTCTTCCCTTGGATTTACTTCTAGTAGTCATGATTCTGCTTTTTTTTGTTAAGTGCACTGATGCAGGTCGTATCATTCTATCTTTATATGTTGATGACATGATTATTACTGGTGATGATATTGATGGTATTTCGGTTTTGAAAACAGAGTTAGCTAGACAGTTTGAAATGAAAGATTTGGGTTCTCTACGATATTTTTTGGGTATTGAGGTAGCCTGCTCACCTAGAGGTTATTTTCTTTCTCAGTCAAAATATGTTGCAGATATTCTTGAGCGGGCTAGACTTACTGATGATAAGACTGTTGATACTCCCATTGAGGTTAATGCAAAGTATTATTCTTCTGATGGTTTACCTTTGTCGGATCCTACTTTATATCGTACTATTGTTGGGAGCTTGGTATATCTCACTATTACTCGTCCAGATATTGCATATGTTGTTCATGTTGTTAGTCAGTTCGTTGCTTCTCCTACTACAGTTCATTGGGCAGCTGTTCTTCGTATCTTGCGGTATTTTCGGGGTACAGTCTTTCAGAGTCTTTTACTTCCATCCACATCTTCCTTGGAGCTGCGTGCATACTCTGATGCTGATCATGGCAGTGATCCCACAGATCGCAAGTCTGTTACTGGTTTCTGTATTTTTTTGGGTGATTCTCTTATTTCTTGGAAGAGCAAGAAACAATCTATTGTTTCTCAATCTTCAACCGAAGCAGAATATCGTGTTATGGCATCTACTACCAAAGAGATTGTTTGGCTACGTTGGTTACTTGAAGATATGGGAGTTTTTCTTTCTCATCCTACTCCTATGTATTGCGACAACCAGAGTTCTATTCAGATTGCCCACAACTCGGTTTTTCATGAACGGACTAAGCACATTGAGATCGATTGTCACCTTACTCGTCATCCTCTCAAGCATGGCACAATTACTTTGCCTTTTGTTCCTTCTTCTTTGCAGCTTGCAGATTTCTTTACTAAGGCGCATTCTATTTCTCGTTTTCGTTTTCTAGTTGGCAAACTCTCGATGCTTGTAACTGCCGCATCATGAGTTTGAGGGGAGATGTTAAGAAATATAGTATTATTTTATTTTATTGTTTATTAAGGGTAGAATAGTCTTTTTAGTTTTCCTTATTTTAGACTATATATAGTCTCTCTATATGTAGGTTTTGTATTCACTTTTCATTATTCAGATTTAATGAAACCCTAGCCTCCCTTTTTCCTTTTTTTTCTTTCAATTGTTTAACAGGACCAACAATGATAGAAAAACTGGCCAAAGTTCTAGTGTTCCGGGAAATAAATTCAAGAAGTGTAGAACAGTATCAACTGTGGGGTTACCATATCGCCGTCTGAGACTCAATGTTTTTATGTTGTTTGCTATCCTTGAACGTGCACAAACAAGGATGGGACTAATTTTGTCGTACTTAATATCTGCAATCCACAAGTCCCTTTGCAATAAATTTGGACGTTCTAGAAAAGGTGAAGGTGTTGAAAACAATAGCATTTTGTAGACACGCCATTAAAAAGGAGCGAAAATACCTTCCTCAAATACATAACATGGTCGTTGAGTGACTGGCTATAGACCAAGATATCATCCAAATATACGACCACAAAACGATCCAAAAATCATACAATACATCATTCATGAGATTACAAATCGTAGCAGGAGCGTTGGTAAGACCAAATGGCATAATAAGAAATTCAAATGAACCATACCTTGTAACGCAAGCTTTTTTTATTCATCACCAGCCGCAATCTGAACCTGCAATACCCCAACCTTAAATCCAACTGTGTGAAGAAAAAATGCTTTCGACAACCGATCGAACAAGCCTACAACATGATGCATCGGGTACTTGATCTTTACCAACGCTTCATTCTGAAATTTACGCAGTTCGACCCTAACAATACCTAGAAGGGGGTGAATAGATATTTTATACAGAATTAAAATTATTAATTAAT
>CM032644.1:17428193-17440985 GCA_019097785.1 Fraxinus excelsior
GGAGATAGTGGACAGTTTTCTATCTCTGTAAGTTCGCATCAATGTTCTCCCTTTAGTCCTTAGATTTTTATTTAACCCTAGCTTACAAGACAAATCCAAGATGAGGTCCCATAGATATATGTTATTTGTTGATTACATAGTTCTAATAAATGAGACTAGGAATGGGCTTTATCCTATAAAAATTTTAGAGTACTATTTTGGGGGTTAAGTAGAACAAAGCTGGAGTACATGTAATTTCCTTTTGGTATAGTAAGAAAAGGGATCGTAATGGAATTAGTTACCGCAGAGGATCATGTTGTATACAGGTGACTCCATAAAGTAAGGGAATGACAACTTTAGTGGTCCTATTTGTAGAAATAAAGAAACTCTAATTTACAAAATAATAGGATTTCAGAAGAATATGTTAGACCCAAATTAACATGACATGCTGTGGCTGCAAAAACTAAGATTGCATTGGATCTTCCAGTAGATATAGCTATTAACTAAACAGAATGGCAAAAAATGATTTATGTAGCCAATATCAAATTATATTGAAAAAAAGGTTCAGTTGTTTGCTTGTCTTGGATTCTACGAGAGTACTGCATGATATCTAGATCACTGTGATGAATAGGAGTTTGTGAAATCATGTGAAAAATCAATTAAGAAAGAACACAAGCAATAAATTAATGAGATTAAGAAGACCAGACAAACCTTAAGCAAGAGCTTTCCGGTACCCAGCACAAAACCGGCATCAGTGGTACCAATTCCAGTTGCAAACTGACCAAATGCTCCAGCAGTACATGTGTGTGAGTCTGTACCCAGCAAGACCTAATGACAGGAATAAAAATCCAAGAATTATTCAGGATAATAGTGTGTGAATGATTGTATAGTTCTCTAATTTTGGTAAACAAAAAGTACCTCTCCAGGTCTGCAATGTCCTTCTTGGGCAAGAGCTACATGACATACACCTTTATAATCTGGATTCGCCTGTTTATGACAGCACATCAAGTTTTAATCTCTATTACACACAAACCCATGCAAGAAAGAAGCCTTTAGCATCAAATATATGGTGTAGCCATACCTTGAAATTCCCGAGGTCTTTAATATCATAGAAATATTTAATATTTTGCTCAGTACAGACATCCCTTAAGATATCCACATTACGATTTGCTCATTCATCAGCAGTGAAGATATAATGATCCGGTATGATAACAACCTTTTCGCAATCCCAGACCTGTGATAGTGAAAGAGAGAAGCAAGAAGTAAATTAGAAAATTGGGTGAGTTATATTTATCATCAGACTAGGGAAAAAGTAATTAACTACTAAAGTCTTCAACTACGAACTTATCTTTTACTATTTTTTCAAGGAAGAAGTAAACAAAAAACATAAGCATAGTTTATTGTGTTTGCATAGCTTAAACGTTTTTGAATTCCTTTCATTATCATTCAAGCATATTTGGAAAAAGGAAATAGCAACAAAATAACACGATTTAAGATAGCCAAAATGAACAAGAAATCATCTTAAAGAACGCGCTAGTGGAAAACAAAGTGGCTTCTACCACTCGTTACCATGACAGAATGATGAATGTAGCCTTCAGACAGGATAAAACCCAAAATTTTGGGTAAAATATTAAAAAATAGCAATTGCTAAAATTGCCTTTAGTAATATGGGGAAAAGGATTTCTTGGATAGCTTAACTTTCAAAGTATTATTAATGCTTCACTCATCTAAAGCGTATGTGAGATTTTTTCAGTTCAAAGCCATAATCTCAGTGGAAGTCATCAGGGGACCAGACAGAGGATGGTTTTTTTGGCTGAGTAGACTGAAGATTCAACTGAGAAAATTTCAGAATGAGAATGAAGTAAAAAGCACAAGTCCCATAACGTCATCAAGAAGAGCAGAAGTTCAGTTGCTCATTCCATTGTATGGTTAACCATCGAGTCATAGAGACTATCTAAACTTAAAATGAAGAGAGACCAACTCAAAACAAGAAAATGTTACTTTGCCTTTGATTGTAAAAAATTCCAAAAAATTCTACATTTGGAATAAGCAACTTCCCATTCCAGAAAGAGATCCTTTAGTTCAAATTAAAGAAGATAGCATGGCTCACCCACTAAATGAAAGTTTATCATGGGACAAGAAGATAATGGTTCAATATTAACAGTCGTTATAAACTACCTCTACACAATATGTTCAATATTCTAACGTTCAACTAAGAATTTATTTTCACCATTGCTAAAAAGCTAACACGGGAAGAGTTCTCAGCTTCAATTGAATCATTTTGATGTTTGGCTCTAGGAATTAGGAAACCTTAGAATCTTCGAATAGAATGAATTGTATCACAGAAAGAGTGTAACCATCCTACAATGTTATGTTTCTATAAAATAATCTGTCACATCATGTGCCTTGGACACAAGAAATGACGATCTTAATCTACAGCAATAATTGTTTCTAAATCCAAGCTCCAAAATACCCCTAAGATCACAGAATCTTTACAATTTGTTATCAAAATTGAGTCATTCAACTCATCATTCACTCCGCTGAAACCTGGGAGTCATGCCAACTCATCTAAAATAAAGTTACAACATCCACAATTTGGATTCAAATCAATTTCTAAGTCTCTTCAATTCATATACCAACATAATACTCGGTCCATATAACAATGCTCATACCAGAAATCTCCTCTCATCTCGCGCACTGTAAATACTAAAAATTCACACAAGATTTTAAAATATCAAACAAGAGAAAATGTTCTTTAGCATATACTTTTGCATTTTCTCCAAACTCTTTCTTGAAAATTCCAAAGGCACCGGGGCCACAGACATCGTGGGTCATCAAAATATCAACATTCACCCACACATTCTCACCAGGGACCAACTGGGATTTCTCTGAAGCCCTTGCTAGTATCTTCTCAGTCATGGTCAACCCGGTTTTGACCTGGAAAAATATCCCAAATTTACCAAAATGACACAATTAAAATCCAATAAATCAGAAAACCCAGGAGAAAAATCACAAACTTTATCCCAAAAAATGTTCTCACTGAACCAGTTGTGGATGGTTTGCGCTCAGATTGTTGTGGTGTCATCACAGACGCAATTTTCTTGAAGACCCTTTTCTTGGAACTCTGTATATAAAATGAAGGCTGTGAAGAGAAGGCTGAGAAACCCATGTCTTTCTGCAGGAAAACGAAAGGAAAAATTGGAGAAAAAGATTAATTTTTTTAGCATTTTACACAGGAAATACATACATGAATTATATGCAGATACAAATGGAGATGTTCAAACCTTGACGAGAGGTGAAGAGCTTGGAATGATGGTTGAGGAAGCCATTATAAATTGGATTCTACCAGGGACGGATCCAGGTAAGGGGGCTGAAACTTAAGAAAATCATATTAAAATTTATATACAATAAAAATGAGAGACTTCTTTGTAATCCTATGTTGCCTATCCCATCCTTAATAACTGTGAAGTCAGAATCTTGGATTCAGTCTTAGTTCTGTCTCTTATTCCATAATCTCATTAACTCCATAAAACAAAGTAGAGAATTCTGAAGCCAAGAATGCTACCAATTGGGAATATTGCAGACTGAGTAAACATCATTTTAACTTGCAAATCATAATGATCATTTATTTTTTAGCACAAAGAGAAAGAATTATTTCGGTCCTACCAAGTAAACAAATCCTGGAATTGCATCATTTGAAGATGATAGGGACTACTGAGCGGTAAAAGATACAAGGCAATCCAAAATATAAGATGACGCTTACGAGCTTATATTTCTGGAAGCTAAAGCACAATACACATACTAAACACTGCATTGTCAATTATTAGCTATTCAATGGGCATCAATAATTTGCCAATATTATGAAGAAAAACCACAAAATGAGGGAAAGAAAATATAGAACTAATTCATTTAATTATACAGCGGGAAAATCATGTTCATTACATCTTCCGAAGTTGTGATCTCATGTTGTAGTATTGCATAAAAAAAATGTGATGCCTAAAATTTTTATTGACAAAACAACAAATCCGTAAAATAATATATGCAGATGCAGATAGAAAAAAGTCATTACTTTGAAACTAAAATCACCACTTTCACTGTCATAGACAATGGCCTCTTTGAATCGTGCATCTTGAGCGCTTCTGACTTTATCATCAAAGTTACGTCCCCCTTCAGGGATGCATGATTCCAAAAATATAATATTTATCCTTACAATTAAAAGTAAATTAAGGAATTGGTAAATTTTTATACGATTTCAGCCTAAAATTCGGCTATCCCCAAATTAGCTCAAACTAATAACATACACTCACCCCCCAAATGGCCAAACCAGGTTCCCCATCCCCAATTAGCCAAAAAACAATTTGAGAAACATCAAGCACTTAAAAAGAAAATCAACAAAAATGAGAGAAGGGACTAAGCAAATGTGTTTGAACAATGATCGATATAATCCAATCTAGAGAAAATGAGAAATGGGGGCTTGAGGTGGAGATGAGTGTCGTGTGGCGGCTAAGACTGTTAGTCTGTTTACTGTTTAATATTTAACAAAAAAGCTGATTAAGAAAAATTGCAGAATCAGTCCAATTTATTGACGGTAGCAATAAGGGTCCCATTCTATTTTATTTTTGAGCTTGTATTCCAAACCTATCGTTTCAATTGCACCATAGTCCTCATTGGATGAAAAAACATCATAATGAAAAATGGGTTAAGGATGGCAAAAAATTCGTTCAACTCAATACCCGTGGCCTCGTCCTGAATGGGAATGGGATTACCAACCTAATCAAATAAGCAGGGATGGAGGTGGAGAACGTTACCTTGAAGCGGGTGCGGGAAACATGATCCCTATTCCTTTTAAAGTTAATTTCGAATTTAAGTTTTTTATTGAACAAAAAGAAAATATTTATAATCATTTTTAAAGAAAACAAGAATTGTTTTTAACAAAATGGAAAATAGTAATAATATTCTCTAATTTAAAATATATAAAAAATAAATGGGATTACAAACGGGATAGGGACATGCCCCCACCCCGTCCCAATTCCGCACCGAACCCGTCTCGTCCCCTTTTAATCGGGTGTGAAAATGAATCAATGTAACAAAATTACTCAACAGGGCGGGGGTTGGGAATAATAGACCCACCTAATTGCCATTCATAAATATTTCCAAGAAAATAAAGATCATTCCTTATTTTTTTTTCCAATTAATTTATGGGTTACGATTTGGTGGATCTTTAAATAGAGACTTATAAGAAAGGAGTAGTATTATATGTACCAAATCATTTACCTAAAGTTTTACCTAATGGTCAAGTGACGGCCCCCTATTGAGGGGTGCCTATGGACCCAGCCCCCCTCCCCCCCTCCAATAGGGGGCCGTCACTTGACGATTAGGTAAAATTTTAGGTGATTAGATAAATGATTTGGTACATAAAGATTTTTCCTTTTGAAAGTGTGCAAGGGTTTTTTTTTTTTTTTTTTTTTTTTTTTTTTTTTTTTTTTTTTTTTTTGGGGTGCTATTTGCCAAACCTAAACATTAGCTACCGATTGTGGTAGTGGGTAGCCGACAATGACAAGAGGCGTGAGCATGGGAGAGAGCACTTCTATGACTTTAGGGGGTAACTTTAAAATTGGCCTAGTCAAAAGGCCATAATTCCCTTTTGACTTTTTCACAAGTAAATAACTTCAAATTGGCCTAAAGGTGTTTAAAAGACAAAATTACCCTTAAGTGAATAATATAATTACAAAATATGATATTGTTAAAAAGACAACACTGCCCTTTTAGTTAACAAATAAAAACCAAACACTCCCTACATAACATTACAAAATCAGCTCAAATACAGATAAAAATTCTCTCATCTTCTACACTCTGCAAATCTCAAAAATATCCATAGCTGAAGAAAAAAAATTCTCGGTCAATTACTTCAAATCAGTAAGTACATTTACATATGTTTAATTTCGTTTTCGTTAAATATGTGCATGTTTTTTACTTGATAAATTAAGATTCGACGTAGGAGTTGGCAGATAAATTTTTTTAGCAGATGTATATAATTTATTGTAAGCATAATGGAAAAAGAATTCATCTGCATAACTTTTCGATTGGTTTGCGTGTTAAGCTGTTACGATAAACAACGAAAAGGTCCAAAAAAATGGTTAACAGCCTAAAAAATCGACTAACAAAACAGCCAAATAATCGGCTGTTTGTGCCTAACAGCCTATTTTAGGCTGTTAACAGCCCAAAAATTGGGCTGTTAACCGCCCAAAATATGGGCTGACAGCCCATATTTTAGGCTGTTAACCGCCCAAAATATGGGCTGTTAACAGCCCATATTTTGGGCTGTTAACATCCCAATTTTGGGCTGTTAACAGCCCAATTTGGGCTGTTAACAGCCTAACAGCCTATTTTTTAGGCTGTTAACGGCCTAAAATATTGGTCATATTTTAAGGCTGTTAACAACCTAAAAAATCGGCTGTGCTATGCAAATAATTGGGAATGTTAGACTGTTAGGTGTTGTTTTGTTTTTTAATAAGTTTTCTATTTGAAATATTTACAAATTCGATTTTGTCATGCCACACAGATATGAGGATTATACTCCCGGTTTGTTATTTTGGCGATTTTGAGTTGGATGAAAATAATCGATGGACATGGAAATGGACAAGTGACGGACAACGTAATATGCCAACACATATAACAGAGACTACATCGTACGACGAACTGTACCATGATATACAGAAGAAGCTGAACGTCGATTTATCTCTATACAATATGGTACTGAGATATCAATTCCAAGAGCATTTGCCATTTTCAATTCCACCTGCAAATGTTACATCTGATATTGACGTGAGTTATCTGTATGATTTGAACAAAACGCAAATGACACCAATTTGCGTGACTTTAGTGATGAAGGACGACTTAGAAGGTAGAAATGAACATTCGGATGGAGCTGATGACAATGCAAATAATTTTTGGGATACGGTGGAGATAGCTCGCGAGGATGACACTAATATTCCCGAGACAGTTGTTCATCATCATGACATCACTAAGACGCACATAATTCAATCGGTAGTTCAGGACAGCGAGAATGTAAATGAATTTACAAATGAGGATTTAATTGGTTTATCCCGTCAGAGACATGAGTGGGGTGGGAGCTCAGGGGCCGGAACAAGCGGACCTTCATCTAATTCTTCACGTGTGGTTCCCGATGAAGAAGATTTGTATGTTGAGCAACTGTTTGAAACGAAGAAAGCTTTACAGGAAGCTGTGCACCTCCTGGCATTGAAATTCAATTTTGAGTTCAAGGTAAAGAAATCAAACAAATCATTGTTGACAGTTGTTTGCGTTGACGACAGTTGCCGTTGGCGGTTGCGAGGGACTAAGATGGATACGAATGAGAATTTTGTAGTTCGCAAATATATACGGGAACATACTTGTGAATTGGGGATTCGTCAAAACGATCACAGACAAGCTCGATCATGGTTTATTGGACGACAGATAATGCACAAGTATCAGAACCCACGGACGATCTATAGACCTTCAGACATCATTAACGACGTTCGACGAGAGTACGGAGTGGTCATGAGCTACCAGAAGGCCTTGAAGGCCAAAGAATGTGCGTTGGAGGATTTATTGGGCTCGGCCGAGGAGAGTTATGCTAAATTGGCCAGATACTGTCATAATTTGGGGACAACGAATCACGGTTCCACTTTTTTCATTGAGACGGAGGGCGAGAAATGTTTTAAGTATTTATTCATGGCTCTTGGACAATGCATTAGAGGATTTACAAATGCGATGCGACCGGTAATTTTAGTCAACGGTACAACTCTGAAATCGAAATACAGGGGTACGTTGATTATTGCTACATGTCAAGATCCCAACATCCAGATTTACCCACTTGCATTCGGCATAGTCGACAGCGAGAATGATCGGTCAATGAGTTGGTTCTTTACGAAGCTCAGGGAAGTGATCGGGGAAGTCCCTCATCTTGCATTCGTAACAGATCGGGTCAGTCTCTAATAAATGCTATTGCTGAAGTCTTCCCCGAGGCACATCATGGGTACTGCATGTACCACATACAAGGTAATCTGAAGACTAGATACCGGGGCCAAGGCATCGTTTCATTGTTCAGGAGGGCGGCCGAAGCTTACAGTGTCGAGGAATGCAATAAGTGGTTGGTCGAGATAGGGAAGAAGTCGATATCGGCATGGGATTATCTTACAAAGATGGGGATAGAACATTGGGCGCGATCACATTTTCCAACACGTCGGTACAACTTGATGACGTCAAATAACGTGGAGTCTATGAATTCACTGTTTAAGAAGGATCGAGAGTTGCCAATTCTCGCATTTAAGAAGGATCGAGAGTTGCCAATTCTCGCATTGATTGAGAACATTCGTACGAAACTGCAACAGTGGTTTCACGACCGACGTGTTGAATCGCAGAACTGCTCGACTTGGCTAGCCCCGGCTCAAGAGGAAAAATTGTTCAAGGCCGCACAGGTTGCGAGGAGGTTGAATGTGGAACCACTAGATGAGTCGCGCTTCTCTGTACAAGATGCACGTCAGCTGATATACATTGTGGACCTGAATGAACACACATGCACTTGTGTTCGATTTCAGTTGGAGAGTTTTCCATGTGAGCATGCAGTCGCGGTATCTATGAACAGAGGCTTTGCAGCGAGAACATTATGCTCTCAGTATTACACGGCTGAGTATTGGAGAACTGCATATGCTGAGACTATATTTCCCTTACCGAACGAATCTGATTGGGAAGTTCCTGACCATATTTTCCCACTGAATAGTTTGTCGCCACCGGTAACTGAACCGCGTGGCCCGGACGCCCACGAACTTCTAGAATACCATCTACTGGAGAGTTTTCTCGACCGCGTCGGTGCGGCAGATGTAGAGCAGTCGGTCATACTCGTCAAAATTGTACGAGTCAAATTCCACTAGATAACAATTAGTCAAATATGTAAGGTATTGTTGCTAAATGAACAATATTTAATTATTTAACCATAATTTTCGCCAATTTGATTAAGTGTACATTAGTAACAGTTAAAGTGCACAATATTTCATTATATAATTATTCATACAATATTTACAAGTATTAAATAAATGAATCAACAATTAAATGTATAACGTTTACGGATCACACTCGAATTCGTATAAATCACACGCTAATTTATTCCTCCAAATTTGTATCCATGCTTGGTTGATTCCATCGACCTTATGTCCTATACTCAAAAACTCGATGTACTTTATTGCAAAAATGCCGCAATCACCCCTACAATTGAAGAATATTATTAGTGCGAAAACGTGTTAGATAAAAAACTAAGTTTGAAAGTAAAAAACAAAATATAAATACTTACGATGTCGACTGTCTCGCCGTCGTCTGGTCCCGCACGATGGCTAGCCTGTCATTAACAATAACACCTGCTCGGGCGGCCATCAACGGTACGATCACAGCAAGCGGCTCCAACTGCTGCTCGAGCTGGCCCTGTGTCAGACACGAAGGATCGGAGTCGTACACATACATCGTGGAGTCAGCAAAAACAATCTCCACGGCAATGACATGATGATTCAAGATCGCTGGAACATATATATGTGTACAAGCATCCCATGCCTTTCCCCCGAGACTCGGCAATATCCCTACGACCCATTCGGCCATATATTCAGGAAGCACGTACTTACTACCCATACATAGCAACGACTCATGCTCAATGGTAATAGCTCCCAAAAACTCAGTGCTCAGTATGAGTCGGCCGGGCATATCAAATGACTGCGGATATCGTCGAGCTCGATCTCGTAGTACCTCCATGGCCAGTCGATGTGCTACATCAGGAAACACCAATAAAAAAATTAGCGAGTTATTTCATTTCAAAAAACAAAAAAATAATGTACACATAATAAACAACAAAATGAATATTTCACTTACATCGTCGGCGAGCCACGTCCCTGAAGTGGTGATCTCGCGAAACCATTTATATCCATCTACTATCATCTTCGAGCCAACTTGGCGGCTTTGTCTGAAAATAAAATTTGAAAAAATGTTGAAAAAGATATAGATGAATTAGCGTAACGTACTTTATTTAAATTCTATAATACTTACCGGGGCTTAATTATCCTCAACTCTGCCTCGAAGACTTTCCATCTTGCTGCGTCCACCTCCCGGAACAGATTGGGGTACGTCCCGTCAATGAACGTCCTCCTCTTGGCCTCAGCCGTAAAGGGAGAAACGACGTACTGCGAAGGCAACCTGACCCTCTTGCCGACCACCTGCTCCGGGGCGTCAGCGGCATGCCTTTTTCCCGCCGCTACGTCAGGTGTACGCTCGCCCTCCACCTCGGGAATAACATCATCCGGGCTCACCACCACCACCAACTCCTCCGTCCTACCCTCTGCCTCTGTCCTCCCCACCACCACAACCTCCTCCGGGGCAACTGCCTCTGTCCTACTCTCCTCCGGTGGAACTGCCTCTCTCCTACCCTCCTCCGGGGGAACCCCCTCTCTCCTACCCTCCTCCGGGGGAACCGCCTCTCTCCTACCCTCCTCCGGGGGAACCGCCTCTCTCCTACCCTCCTCCGGGGGAACCGCCTCTCTCCTACCCTCCTCCGGGGATAAAAAAAACGAAGCCAATGTGGCATCATCCGCCCAGAAATGACCCCCTCCATCACCCCGTCCGTCACCCCGTCCGTCACCCCGTCTCCCGCATATGATATCGCCTCGGAGGGCTGCAATCTCAGCCTGAAGCTCTCGGCGCATCTCGTCCATCTGACCCCTAAACTCTCCGCGCATCTCGTCCATCTGACCCCTAAACTCTCGGCGCATCTCGTCCATCTGACCCGCTATAAATACTGTCAGGCGATCGTACAGATCAGTGGACGGTGTAGAAGGTGATCTGATCGGCGGTGATGCCCTCGGTGGCGGTGATGCCATCGGTGGCGGTGATGCCATCGGCAACGGTGATGCCCTCTGCGGCGCATCTGACCACGGCAACGGTGATGCCCATGAGGGCGATGAGGCACCTTGCGGTAGGGGCGGTGAAACCCTTGGAGGTGAAGCCCTCTGCGGCAGTGGCGTCGATGAAGTAATCAGCACCGGGGGCGGTGATACCCTCTGCGGTGGCGGCGACGGTGAAGCCCTCGGCACCGGCGGCGGTGAAGCAGTTGGACCGCCCCCCTACACGGATTGAAACATAAAAAATTATTATATTTAATGAAAATTCGATTAACACATGCAAATCGATGATATTCAATTCACGTACCTCATCTCGAGCGGCTTCATCATGCCCATGAGCGGCCAATTCACGCACATATCCACGTCCCTCCTCCTCCATCGAAGGCATCAACTGCGTTATGATTCAAATCTGGCATAACAACATTTGTTAATGATCACATTAACATATTTTGGAGCTACACACAACATAAATTGCAAATGTATTATCTTACCTGAGGGTCGTCGAGGAGAGCTGATAGCTTTTTGCTAGTCGGACATCCCTCTGCTCGCCAGTGATGCATCCGAGGGCAGCGTGTCTCCCCTCGCCTCGCAAACTGGGTACCTAGGAGGGGGACCGTCTCGTACGCCCAGATCTGCAACACATACATACACTTATTATATTCATATTTATTGTAAACAATATTATAATAAAGTATGTCGAACATTTACCTGCACGGCAAGGGGTAATCCGTATGTATCGTATTTACGCATGGTCCCCTTCGGCCTCGAGTGTGATCTAGTGAATACGTGCACCGTGTCCTCAAAACATCTCCGGCCCCACGGATATGTGTTGAACACATCAAGATCGTCGACGATCTGCAGATGGAATAGGTCAATCCCAGTCCTCTGATGGTGACATCGCAACACGCTCTCAAGGATGTAGACCAGGCCGAGCTTCAGTCTATCCAACATGTCGTCACATCTAGTGATCGCGTCCATCGGAGCCGACAGCAGCACCGTCCCATGTCCCTCAAAGTAAGTGTCGTGCAATCTGCCTCTCTGAGTATCAGTACGAGCTGCATCATCACCCGTAATCTGCAGTCCTGTGATGAGAGCAAAATCAAACATGGAGAAACTCGGAACCTTGCCCCCAAGGTCGAAGTGGAGGGCATCGCCGTCGACTGGAGTAAGCAATCGGCACAGTAGTGCATCGAGGATCTGCCCGGAGAACTGTACGTCTTTCAACTCGTACAGGGGCCAGAGAAATGAACGTCGAAGCATATCTGCATGATGCTCATCAAGCAGCTCCAACACGGCAGTGTAACTGCCGAAGTTACCGTTCCAGGTAGCCTTGCCCGGCATCTGTCTCAACGTCACGTCCAAGTGATACTCCATACTGCAAAATTGAAAAAAAAAATTTAACTATTAGCACTTCGAACATAAGATAATGAAATACAGTAATCGCATAACAATTACAATTATTTATTTCGTTATACTATTAATGATCATATTAAAATTATAATTATAATTATACATATAAATTTTATTAACAATTACAATTATTAATTTCATTATATTAATAATTATCATATTCAAATTAAAATTAAATAATATAAATTTTATTTAATTAAAAGGAAAAAACCAATTAAATAAATAATATATAATTATTTATTAACAATTACAATTATTAATTTCATTATATTAATAATTATCATATTCAAATTAAAATTAAATAATATAAATTTTATTTAATTAAAAGAAAAAACCAATTAAATAAATAATATATAATTATTTATTAACAATTACAATTATTAATTTCATTATATTAATAATTATCATATTCAAATTAAAATTAAATAATATAAATTTTATTTAATTAAAAGGAAAAAACCAATTA